>JAODAL010045916.1:0-31463 GCA_025379985.1 Phyllomedusa bahiana | reverse complement strand
TCAATGCTATTACAGGGGTCCAGGGGTCCCAACCTCAACCTTAACTTCCTATCCTGACTTATGAGGGTAGTGGTTTTTTAAACTCAAAATTTTATAAAACCGAAACAGTTTTTAGTTCCTCCCATATTGCCCCTAAAACAACCTCGGGGAAAACGTAATGTTTCCCTATTCAATTCCCCCAAGAAAAAACAGTTTGACTCAAGCAAGCATACCCCAAACCCCCCTGGGGTTTTAACGTCCGCCACCCTCCAGCGGGGGGCGACGGCCTTTAAAAACTATTTTAACTGGGGCAAATAAAAAAAAATCAACTTTTTCCCGAAATCACAACAGCCACCCGGCTCTACAGCAAAAAGAAAAAAAAAACCATACACAAGATATGGTAAAAAAGAAAACGGGCCCAAAAAAAAAGGCCCCCCGGGAGGCCCAATTTGGGGAAACGGCCGGGGGGCGCCAAAACCGGGTTTAAACCCTCTAAAAGGGTCCCTGCCCCCAAACCCGCTTAGGTCTGCTGGCTACAGGGGAAACTTACTACCCGCAACCAGGATAAAAAAGGGCTGCAAAAATACGGGTTTCTACAGAAAACCCGGAACCCCCAAGTGAGGGGGACGGAAAGGGGGACTCAACCTGACTCCCATCTACCCCTCTTAAAACTGTGGCCCCCACATTTTCCCCCCACTTTGAAGGGACTAGTATAAAGCCCGGGCCCCTTTGCCCATCTACATTTTTTAAATTCCAAAACTTTTTTGTATCACTGCTTGGGTGGTAGAGCCTCCTTCACGTTCATCTGACCCTTTGAAAAACTAGTAAAAAATTTGAAGGGAAAAAAAAAGGGGGGTGTAAACAAAAAATTTAAAAATTAAGGGGTGGAGCTTATTTCTCTTCCTGACGGGGATAAAAGGGGGAAAAAAAACAAAACCCAAAGCTTGTGCACAATAGGGTTTTTACCCCCTTTTTTTGAGCCAGACTTTTTTTGCTCAACAACGAGACTGATATAGGAGCGGGGGGCCATGGAAGGGTTGGTTTGCAATGACATCCCCGGGGAGGAGGGGGTCCCTTGTTTTTTTTTTTTTTAAAACCCCACAAATAAACCCCCCCTTTTTGTGGGGGGAAATAATCACCCGGTTGGGGGGGAAAATTACTTTTTGGGCCCAAAAACCCCTTTTAATGTTTTTTTTTCCTTTGCAAAAGGAGATAGAAGGGGGGGAAACAGCCCCATTGTTTGCCCAACAAAAAAAATTTATAAAAATTTTTAAAGAAACCCAAAAAATTTCCCCGTTTTGGCCCCCCTACCCCCCCAGTTTTCCTACTTCGGGAAAAAACCCCAAAAAAAAAAAAAATCAGCCATATTCACCCCCTTCTCACAAGCTTCAGATCAGATCCGCTGTAGGGCACCGGAGGTCAGCAGAAGCCCTCCCCCGCACTGCCAGCAAAAATGTAAACACCCCCCTTGAAAGGGGAAATTCCCATCTCATTAAATTCATTTTTAAAAACATGTAGGAAAAAGGGGTTAAAAAAACATTTCCAAACATATCTGTTGCCAATTTCTGTCCCAGCCCCCCCCCCCCCCCCCCCCCCCCCCCCCGACTTCTAAAAAAAAATACAAAAAAATCATATTCAACCCCTTCTCTCAAACTTCGGATCAGATCCGCTGTAGGTCACCAGAGGCAAGCAGAAGCCCTCCCCCTCACTGCCAGCAATATGCAAACCCTCTCTTACAGGGGGGTTTCCCCTCTCCCCTTTTTATTTTTAAACATGTAGTTAAAGGGTAATAAACATTATTTCCAAACACATATCTGTTCCCAATTTGTTTAATTTCCAAGATACAGCAGGTTATCTATCCCAGCCCTTTTTTAACAGATTGGTTTCCCCAGGGCACCAACCCCTTTGTTCTCTCCGGGGGCCGCCCCCTCCTGCTCAAAAAGGGCACCCCGCTGAAGGGGGTCTGTAAAACCCAAAAATTTCCCTCTGTTTAAAAATGCAGGGTAGATAACCTGCTTTCCTTTTTTTGAAATGATACAAAATCAAAACAGATGTATATAGCTTATTAATGAGGTGGGAAAACCTCTGAGCCTTCAGAAGAATTACTTTTTTAAGCTATGGAGTATTACACTATAACAGTTAAGTCAAATTATTATTTAACCCCCCTTCCCAAATTTTTCATCAGCAACATGCAAATTTTAGAAAAGGGCCTGTGTGCAACTGGCGTGGTGGGTATATAAAAGGGGTAGGATAGGCTGTTAGATTCCCAAAAAGATGGAGAGCCCCGCACCAAACAAACTAAGAGGATGGACACTGGGGATTAATTCCTTTTTCATTAGAGGAAAAAAGAGTGAAGAAATCAGGGCGATACCTTTTTCAGGGGTAATGAGTAAATTTTATGGTGAGCTTTAAAAAGTAAAATAGCTCCATTCTTCAGACATGATGTTTTTACAACAAACCCGAAAATTCACAGACTTTTTAAAACACAAAAAACTTTGGGCCTTCAAAAGGGGCTTAGAATTTTTAAAAATAAAAAAAAAATAAGTAGAAAGTCATTTACAACAGGGGGAAACAATCAACTATTGGGAAAATGGGGGCTCGCAATTCCGGGTTTTAATAAAACCGTTTTGGGGCATTGCCTAACAGTCTGTTTAACCAGTGGCCTCCTGGGATTAAGCCGCGCACCTCCACATTCATTTCATCATGCAGAGGGGAGCTCACGTTATTACAACACTACTTTCTAAAAGGTGTGATAGGCTATCTGCAAAAAGGGAGGATTATTGGCTTTTGAGCCAAGGATGGCGGTATTTCTTACACTGCGCAGTTTGTGACCTGTTGGCGGCTGCTGTAGTGAAAGTATCGCAAGTGGAGAAATGGTGCCAGGTGAATAAGGAAATAGAAAACCCCGGGGAGCCCAAGAGCCTTTGCTCGAAAAGGGGGCCCCGGAGCAGCCCAGATGTAACTGCACCTCTTTTTAACCCAACTCTGTAGGGGGCCCGGAGCAGCGGATGTCACTGCACCTCTGCAAAACCCAAAGTTTTAGGGGTGCCCCGGAAAGAGGGATGTCACTGAAATCTGCAAACCCTTTACTGTGTATGGGGCCCTGGGGGAAAAAGGAGCCCACTGCCCCCTCTGTTTAACCCAATGTGTAGGGGCCCGGGAGAAGCCCGGAAATGTCACTGCACCTCTGCAAACCCAAACTGTGTATGGTACCCCGGAGAAGACGGTTTGTAACTGAAACCCTCTGCAAAACCAAACTGTAAAAGGGGACCCCGGAGCGGGCCCAGATTTAAATGCCACCTCTGCTAACCCTACATTGTATAAAGGCCCCGGACAGACGGATGTACTGCACCTCTGCAAACCCCTACGTGTGGGGGGCCCGGGAGAAGACGGATGTCACTGCACCTCGCTAACCCTACTGTGTAGGGGGCCCCCGGGAAAGCAGACAAAATGTCACTGCACCTCTGCAAACCCTACAGGTATGGGGCCCCTGGAAAGAGGGATGCCCACTGCCCCTTTCGCTAACCCTACTGTTTTGGGGGCCCGGGAGAAGAGGATGTCACTGCACCTCTGTTTAACCCTACTGTGTAGGGGGCCCCCGGAGCAGATGAATTCACTGCCCTCTGCTAACCCTACTATGAAATTTGGGGCCCTGGAGCAGACGGATGCCCTTTGCCCTTGAAACCCAAACTGTGTATGGGGGCCCTGGAGCGGGACAGATGTCACTGCCCCCTTTTTTGCTAACCCAAATGTGTAGGGGCCCCAGAGCAAAGGGGATGCCCCATTGCCCCTTTTTCCCTGCTAACCCTACTGGGTAGGGGCCCCCCCGGAAAAGACGGATGTCACTGCCCCTCTGCAAACCCTACTGTTATGGGGGGCCCAGGGGGCAGACGAATGTCACTGCACCTTGAACCCAAACTGTGTATGGGGCCCCGGGGGCAGACAATGCACTGAAACCTCTCCCTTCCCAAACAGTGATGGGGCCTGGAGCGGGTGGATTTTCACTGCACCTCTGCTAACCCTACTGTGTTTTGGGGCCCTGGAGAAGCCCGCTGTCACTGCCCCCTCTGCAAAACCCTACTGGGAAAGGGGGCCCCTGGAGAAGACAGATGTCACTGCCCTCTGTAACCCTACGGGTGTATGGGGCCCTGGGGGGCGGGACAGTTTGTAAACGGCACCTCTGCTAACCCTACTTTTTTAGGGGCCCCCTGGGAGACAATGCCCACGCACCTCTGATAACCCAAAGGGTTTTTTTATGGGGCCCCCCGGAGCAGACGGATGCACTGAATTTCGAAAACCCTTTACTGGGGTATGGGGCCCCAGGAAAGAGGGATGCCCACTGCACCCTCTGTTTCCCCAAAATTGGTATGGGGCCCCCGGAGAAGACAAATTTGTCTCGGAAGGCCCAAGTTTTTCCCCGGGCCCTTTTCCCCGGGGCCCCTAATGATTTTTAACCCCAATTTGGGGCCTGGGGGGGCCCCGGGAGGGCCCGGGTGTTGGGCTCAAAGGGGACCCCCCCGGGCAGCTGTGGGCCTCGGGAAACCCAATGTTGGCTCTATGGCTCCTCCGCAGCGTGGGAGCCCCTGGAGGGTTTGGTGTTTTTCCTCTATGGACCCCCAGCATCTGGGGGAGCCCGGGAGGGTTTGGGGGTGGCTTTTAAAACCCCTCCAGCACTGTGGAGCCGGATGGGTTTTTTGGGGCCCAAGGGCCCCCTTTCCCACAGCTGGGGGCCCCCCTGGTGGGGGTTTTTTGCCTCTATGGACCCCCAGCTTTTTGGGGGAGCCTCTGGATGGTGGCTTTGGGCCCCTAGGGCCCCCCCCAACCCGCTGTGGGACCCCCGGGAAAGGTGGTGTTGGCTCAAATGGCCCCTCCAGCAGCGGGGGGAGCCCCTGGATGGGGTGTTGGCTTTTAGGGATCCTTCAAAAGCTGGGGGCCCCCCTGGATGGTGGTTTGGCTGTATGGACCCCCCCGCAGTTTGGAGCCCCTGGATGGGGGTTTTTGGGCCCCTTTTGGACCCCCAGCGGGCGGTAGGAGCCCCGGAGGGTTTGGTGTTGGCTCTATGGACCCTCCAGCAGCGGTGGAACCCCCCTGGAGGGGTGGGTGTTGGCTCTTTTAAACCCCCCCCCCCCCGCGGTGGGGCCCCCTGGAGGGTGGTGTTGGCTCAATGGCCCCTCCGCAGCTTTGGGACCCCTGGATGGGGGTTTTGGCCCTGGTTCCTCCAGCACTGTGGGGCCCCTGGATGGTGGTTTTGGGCCCCTAGGCTCCTCCCAGCTTTTGGGGGGAGCCCCGGGAGGGGGTTTTGGGCCCCTAGGGCCCCCTTTCAGCAGTGTGGGACCGGGAGGGGGGGTTTTGTTTTGGTCAGGGGCCCCCTTCGGGCAGCTGTGGACCCCCCGGGCTGGGGTTTGTTGGCCTATGACCCTCCGCAGTTTTGGGGGGGGCACCTGGATGGTGGTTTTGGGCTCAAATTTTTTTTTAGTTTCCTCCAGCAGCTGGGGCCCCCCTGGTTTGGTTGTGTTGGCCCCCCTGGTTTCCCCCAGCAGCTTTTGGGGACCCCTTTGGGGGGTGGGGTTTTGGGCCCTCTAGGGCCCTCCTCCAGCACTAGGGGAAACCCCCTGGATAGGGGTTTTGGGCTCTATGGACCCTCCAGAAAGCGGTGGGAGCCCCTGGATGGTGGTGTTGGCTCTAGGGGACCCTCCAGCGCGGGGGGGCCCCATGGATGGTGGTGTTGGCTCTATGGACCCTCCAGCAGCTTGGGACCCCGGGAGGTGGTTTTGGCTCTATGGCCCCTTTTAAGCAGCTTGGGAGCCCCGGGGTTTGGTTTTTGGCTTTTATAAAAGTCCATTTGCGTGGACCCCCGGAGGGTTTGGTGTTGGCTTTATGAACCCTCCATTTCTGTGGGAGCCCCTGGGGTGGTGGTGTTGGATCTATGGCTCCTCCGAACTGTGGGGCCCCGGGAGGGTTGGTTTTTGTCTAGGGTTTCCCCAGCAGCTGTGGGGCCCCCCTGGATGTGGGTTGGTCTAGGGTTTTTCCCTTTCCGGGCAGCTGTGGGGGGCACCTGGATGGGGGGTGTTGGCTCTTGGTTTTCCACAGCTGTGGGGAACCCTGGATGGGGGTTTTGGGGCTCATGGCCCCTTTAAAGCAGCTAAACGGGCCCCTGGATGTTTGGTGGGGCTTTTGGGCCCCTCCACCCGCTGTGGGAGACCCGGGAAAGGGGTGTTGGCTCTAGGGCCCCCTTTCCAGCTGCTGTGGGGGCCCCGGGAATGGGGGTTTGGTTGGCTCTAGGGACCCCCGCAGCTGGGGGACCCCTGGATGGTGGGTTTTGGGCCCCAAAGGGCTCCCCCCGCAGCTGTGGGACCCCTGGTTGGTGGGGGTTGGTTTCTAGGGAAACCCTCCAGCATTTGTGGGACCCCTAAAGGGTTTGGGTTTTTGGTTTGTATAGACCCTCCAGCAGCTGGGGGGCCCTCTGGAGGGTTTGGTTTTTGGCCCATGGTTCCCCAGCAGCTGGGGGGAGCCCCAGGTTTGGGGGGGGGTTTTGGGTTTCAAGGGCCCCTCCACCCAGCTGTGGGGTACCTGGAATGGGGGTTTTGGCCCTCTATAAAATCCTCCAGCAGTGGGGGGGCCCTGGATGGTTGTGTTGGCGTTTTTGACCCTCCAGCACTGGGGGGCCTCGGGATGGTGGTGTTGGCTGTATAAAACCCTCCAGCCTGGGGGGCCCCCTTCTGGATGGGGGTTTGTTGCCTCTAGGGAACCCCTCCAAGTTGGGGACCCCTGGATGGTGGTTTTTGGCCCCAATGGACCCTCCAGCATTTGTGGGAGCCCCGGATGGGGGGGTTTTGGGCCCCAGGTTCCTCCAGCATTTGTGGGGAAAGCCCCTGTTTTGGGTTTTGGGCCCTCTATGGTCCCTCCAGCAGCTGTGGGAGCCCCTGGATGGTGGTGTTGGTCCATGGTTCCCCGGGCAGTGTGGGACCCCCTGGCTGGGGGGTTTTGGGTCCATGGTTCCCCAGAAAGCTGGGGGACCCCCTTTTATTTTGGTTTTTGGCTCAGGGGGAACCCTCCAGCATTTTGTGGACCCCTGGATGGGGGGTTTTTTGGCTCAAAGGACCCCCCAGAAACCCCGGGTGGCAGCCCCGGAGGGTGATGTTGGCTCCCATGGCTCCCCCGCAGCTGGGGAAACCCCCTGGTTTGGGGGTGTTGGCTCATGGACCCTTCCAGCAGTTTGGGGCCCCTGGATGGGGGTGTTGGCTCTTTTTAAGATCCTCCAGCAGCTGTGGGGCCCTGGTTTTGGTTGTGTTGGCTTTTATAGACCCTCCCAGTTTGGGGGGGGGCCTCGGGAAAGGGGGTTTTTTGGCTGTATAGAGCCTCCAGCAGCTGGGGGGCCCTCTGGATGGTGGTTTTTATTTTCTGGCCCCCTCCAGCAGCTTGGGATTTCCTGGATGGTGGGTTGGCTCCGTGGACCCCCAGCGCTGGGGGCCCCCCTTTAAAGGTGGTGTTGGCTCCAGGGTTTTCCCCCAGAGTTGTGGGGAACCCCCTGTATTTTTGGTGTTGGCTCTATGGACCCTCCGCGCTGGGGAGCCCCTTGGAGGGTGGTGTTGGTCCATGGTTCCTCCAGCAGCTGTGGGACCCCCTTTAAAGGTGGTGTTGGTCCGGGGTTCCTCCAGCAGTGGGGGACCCCTGTTTTTTGGTTTTGGGCTCAAAGGCCCCCTCCAGCGGGTTGTGGACCCCCGGATGGTGGTGTTGGCCCTAGGGGACCTCCGCGCTGGGGCAGCCCCTGTAGGGTGATGTTGGTCCAGGGACCCTCCAGCAGCTTTTGGGGCCCCCGGGAGGTGGTTTTTGGCTCTATGGCTCCTCCAGCAGCTGTGGGAGCCCCTGGTTTGGGGGGTGTTGGTTTCCAGGGAAACCCTCCAGCAGCTGGGCCCCCCAAATGGGGGGTGTTGGCTCAAATGGCTCCCCCCAGCAGTTGTGGGAACCCCGGAGGGAAAGGGGTTGGGGTTTAAATTGGCTCCTCCGAAATTTTGGGAGCTCCGGGGATGGTGGGTGTTGGCTCTGGGGGCCCCCCAGCAGCTGGGGAGCTCCGGGATGGGGGGTTGTTGGCTCTATGGCTCCTCCAGAAATGGGGAAAAGCCCCGGGATGGGGGGTTTTTGGCTCAAAGGCCTCCTCCACACTGTGGGAGCCCCTGGAGGGTTTTGGTGTTGGCTCAATGGCCCCCAGCACCTGGGGGGAGCTCCTGGATGGTGGTGTTGGCTCTTTTGGCCCTCCAGCGCTGGGGGGAGTTTCCTGGATGGTGGTTTTGGGCTCTAGGCTCCCCCAGCAGCTGGGGGAGCTCCGGAGGGTTTGGTTTTTGGCCCTCTAGGGCCCCCCCCCAGCGGGGCAGTGGGGCTCCTGGAGGGTTTGGTGTTGGCTCTAGGGGACCCTCCACCAGCTGGGGGAAAGCTCCGGGAAAGGTGGTTTTTTTGGTCAAGGGATCCTCCAGCAGCTGTGGGACCCCCGGTTTGGTGGTGTTGGCTCTTTGGATCCTCCACGGTGGGGCCCCCTGGTGCTGGTGTTGGCTCCATGGTTCCCCCACTTTTGGGAGCCCCTTTAAATGCGGTTTTTGGGGCTCCATGGTCCTCCAGCAGCGGTGGGAGTCCCTGGATGGGTTTTTGGCTCCATTTTTTCCTCCAGAGTTTTTGGGGGGCCCCGGTATTGTGGTTTGGCTCTATGGCCCTCCAGCAGCTGTGGGAGCCCCTGGATGGTGGGTTGGCTCCATGGCCCCAGCACTTTTGGGGCCCCGGTGGTGGTGTTGGCTCAGGGGTCCTCCACCCAGCGTGTGGGAGCCCCGGGATGGGGGTTTTGGGCCCTCTAGGGGCCCCTCCACAGCTGGGGGGGGCCCCTGGTTGGGGTGTTGGCTCTAGGGGACCCTCCAGCAGCGTGGGACCCCCTGGATGGGGGGTTTTGGCTTTTATGGCCCCCCAGCAGTGGGGAGCCCTGGATGGTGGTGTTGGCTCTATGGCCCCTCCAGCAGTGTGGGACCCTGGTGGTTTGGTTTTGGCTCAAAGGGTTTCCTTTCCAGCACCCTTGGGGAGCTCCGGATGGTGGTTTTTGGCTCTAGGGGCTCCCCCCAAGCAGCAGGGGGAGCTCCTGGATGGTGGTTTTGGGTCTATGGACCCTCCAGCACTTTTTGGGGGGCTCCGGATGGTGGTGTTGGCTCTATGCCCCTCCAGCGGGCTGTGGGGCCCTGGATGGTGGTGTTTGGCTTATGGACCCCCCACAGCTGGGGGGCCCCCGGGGAGGGTTTGGTGTTGGCTCTATGGTCCCCAGCGGGCGGGGGGGAGCTCCGGGGGTGGTTTTTGGCTTTTATGGACCCCCCCAGAAGCTGGGGGGAGCTCCGGGAGGTTTGGTTTTGGGCCCTCTATGAAACCCCCAGCAGCTTTTGGGGCCCGGTTTTCAAGGTTGGCTCTATGGATCCCCAGAAAGTTGGGGACCCCCGGGGATGGGGGTTTTGGGGCTCCATGGTTCCCCCCGCAGCTGTGGAGCCTCTGGATGGTGGTGTTGGCTCTAGGGCTCCCCCCAGCATGTGGAGCCCCGGGATGGGGGTGTTGGCCTATGGACCCTTCAGCCGCTGTGGACCCCTGGATGGGGGTGTTGGCTCTAGGGCCCTCCGGCTGTGGGGCCCCTGGATGGTGGGTTGGCTCATAGATCCCCAGCGTGTGGGCCCCTGGTGGTTGTGTTGGCTTATAGGGCCCCCAGCAGCTGTGGGGCTTGGATTTTTGGTGTTGGCTCCATGGTTTCTCCACCCTGGGGGAAAGCCCCTGGATGGGGGTGTTGGCTCAGGGGACCCCCAGCAGCTTGGGGCACCGGGATGGGGGTTTGGCTTATAGATCCTCCAGCACTGGGGGGCCCCCCTGGAGGGTTGTTTTGGGCTGTATAAGCCTCCAGCACTGGGGGGCCCTTGGATGGTGGTGTTGGCTCAGGCTCCTCAGATGTGGAGTCCCGGGATGGTGGTGTTGGCTCTATGGACCCCCAGCAGCGGGGGCCTCTGGATGGTGTGTTGGCCTATGGCCCTCCAGCAGCTGGGGGATCCCGTGGGCCCCTGATACCGTGCAACCTACCAGGCCCTTTTTTGGGGTCTCTCCAAGCCCGTTAGTGCTATTCTGTGTGAACTCATGGTACCTGCAAAGCGCTGGTTATAATAATGTGATTGATGTGAAATTAGTGAAGGGTTTTTCATAATTCCGTGCTCCTTTGGAATTTTAGGAATGTCGGCTTCCTACAGAAGAACCTTGAGATTACCTGTGACTTCCTATAGCAAACAGCACATGCTGTGAGCGCACCTGTTGAAAACCCAAACCCCAGGGACCAGAGGACAATGGGGGTCAATGAAATTCAGGGTCCTGCCCCCAAAAATATTCCTGGGTAATACAAACACGTCAAATTTCGGAGTCGCATCCCAGCCCGTTCCTTTGGACCCTCCTTATTTTAGGGTCATGAGACCCTTTAAAATTTGGGCTCCTTGGCCCCCGCAGGACTGCTCGACGGGCAGCGATTCCCAGGCATCCACAAAATGGAATAAAAACCGAGCCGCGGACGTGAGGGTTACACACCAGTCTAGACTCGGGAGATCCGGGCCGGGTCATTACAGGTCCCGATCCCGTGGCTTTATCTACTTCTGAGCAAAAACTGGAAAACTGCTTCCAAAAAAAGCAACTTCTACTGTTAACACTTTAGATGCAGGTTATAAATGGCCAATGCACATCAGAGAGGTGGCAGGAAGCGGAGCAAGGACCTGAGAGCGTGATCAGTGCCACAACAGGGATGCAGCGGGCCTAGGGATACACCAGGTCTATAAAGACACATACAGGCAGTCCACGACTTACACCGTTCCCACTTACATCTGTCCCCTAGTTACAGAGACTTATGGGGGCATGCTGGCACTTGTAGTTCCATGTTCCACAGCAGATAGTAGCTGTGGAATGACAAGTTTCAGCATGCCATAGCAGAAAATGAGGTGAAAATGAGGGAAAATCTTCTTAACAGGGGCACAGACAGCAAAACAAACCTTTTGTGCCGGAGTAACATGTAATAAATATACCTGTTCCGCCTTACATACAAGTTTAACTTAAGAACAAATCTACAGTCCCTATTCCGTTCGTACCCCGGGGACTGTCTGTAATAGGGCGTATGCTGGGGATCCTAATAAAATGATCAAAAATTTCTGCGGACTTCCCATTCGCTCTCAGGCTGTACGAGCATGGTGGGCACCTAGGGCATAAAGCACAGGCCAAGAACCAACTCCACCGGTGGGCCCCCTAGAACCCCACTCCACCAGTGGGCCCCCTAGAACCCAACTCCACCGGTGGGCCCCCTAGAACCCAACTCCACCGGTGGGCCCCCTAGAACCCAACTCCACCGGTGGGCCCCCTAGAACCCAACTCCACCGGTGGGCCCCCTAGAACCCAACTCCACCGGTGGGCCCCCTAGAACCCAACTCCACCGGTGGGCCCCCTAGAATCAACTCCACCGGTGGGCCCCCTAGAATCAGCCAAAAGGCCAAATCACTTTCAGTGGCCTGCAAGAGCTTAGACAAGGCGAGTAGGATGAACAAGGTCCGGACACAGATGAAATGGTACTCTACTTATGCATGTAGCGCAGTAAAAATAAAATTTAGACTGTGGCAGTATAGGCAGCAGGCGCCATTTTGGATTCGAAGCTCCAGTGCTTATCTCCACACAATTCTGTTTAGGAGATCACAGGTGGTGGCACTGCTCTGACAGCCCTAACCAGGCACCCTCTAAGGTAGGAAGCTCGCTTCTAAAGAGGTAGAAGAAGCTGGCTATAATACAACCTTAAAGAGCACCTATCGCCTCCACACAAACACACAACATCTAGTAGTAGATGAAATTATAAGACTTTTTTCCAATTCATGTTATTAGCAATGCAGAGGGCTCATGTCATTATTACAGGGGAACAGATTTTAGTTTCACTTTCTTAGCAGAGCTCTGTATGTAGCAGGGATTCTCTTTCTGTTGAGAGCTACCAACTGTGCAGGGGGAGCTGAGGACATAGCTGCTACATACAGTACAACAGGCACAGCACACTGAGGACAAATTATGACAGGGTTTATAGGCACCTCCATTAGACTGATGCTAGAGTTAATACAACAAAGACATAGCAGCCCAGAGAAAATCACTGTGCTCATGATGTAGACATACAGGCTCCCCCCTGCACAGTGGGCTCTCCCAGCTCAGAGGCAGGAGATTTGATACAACTGTCAACATTATCATCCATCAAGCTGCCATATGCGGACTTCAGAGCTGTCTTATAGGGCCAGCGCTTTTTTTTTTTTAAAAAAAAAAAGCTGAATTACAGGTGAAATGCTTTGATTTCCCTAATGAAGCATTTTTAAGGAAGTGTTTGTATTTTAGTCTCCTGTTACTTCATGAATTTTCCCTGGAGGTGATAGGTACTCTTTAAAAGGACGTCTTGGTCTCATACCAACCACTGGGCACCATAACATCTCTGGTGGAATAATATGAAATCTATCAGCAACCCAGAAAAAAGGTCCATACACCACAGAAAGCCGGCTGGGACAATCTCACTAGGTGCACAAGGTGTCTCGGGTTATTAGCAATATGTTCAAGGAGTGTTTCCACCATGCACGTTAATGGCATATTGATCGGATATGCCATCAAAGTGTCATCGGTGCGGGTCCCAGAGGTGGGACCTGTACCTAACTAGGTAACGGGCCCACAAAAGTGTCAGCTCACAATGTAGAGTTGGTCACACTTGCACACGACTCTTCATTCTGTTCTATGGAAGTTCCCAGTACAGGTGAGCAGAGTGTTTGGCCTTACTGGGAACTCCCATAGAAAAGAACAGAGAGATGTGCCTAAGTGTGACCAGCTCTTAATTCCGACACTTTTGGGGGCCTGTTCCTGAGATAGAGGCGGCGCCAACAATTTGATGGCATATGCTATTAATATTTAATTTAAAAAAAAAAGGGACGTGCATCAAAAGTGCAGACGCGTTTCGGAAAGTCCTTAGTCCCTAGTGTCTGCACTTTTGATAGACATTTACCGTTTGCTTTTTTAACATGGAGAAATAAGGGTGTTTAACTTTTACTGAAACCCCGGCCGGGGAGCACCGTGGTTCTTTGCATATATGGATTGTTGTTGAACCATTGGAGGCTCTGGACGGAAACCAGGTACCTCGTGCCGGCAGCAGAGTTGCATCCCAGCAAAGCACTAACTGCTCTTTATCTTATTTTATGGATCCAATAAATAAGTCATCAAAGTGCATGATGGTAACACCCTTTAAGGAGCAGTTACCTTTCTACAGTCTCAGGCTATGTTCACAAGACGTAACTGCGGGAAGCATTTTTCGCCGCGTACTTCTTTGCGCCGATGTTATTACCCCGCTGAGCTTTAGAGGTATGCGCTAGCCGGCACGTACCTCTAAAACACCCAGCATATGATACGCGCCGCAATACGCCAAGTGAACATACCCTTAGGGCGCGCTCCCACAGCAGAGCGCAAATAACGGTCGGATTATCTGACCGGTACTTGCTCTGTTTTGGGGCTGTGCACACGGCCACCGGGGGACGGCTTTTCTCCACTGGTTGCGGAAAAAAGCCCTCCCCGTCTACATAGAAATGTTCCTATTCCATCCGAAAACCGGGCGCAAGAATGAACATGTTCTATGTTTTCGGACCGCCAGCGGTCTAAAAAACCATCCGGCGGAAAATCCATGGCGTGGGGTCCGCAGCACGGATTTTCCATAAAGGTCCGTACTAAAGTTTGACAGACGGCTTTCAAAACTGAAAACCGTCTGTAAAACCATCCAAAAACCCTCGCCGTGAGTACAAGGAGTTACAAATGGCCCTCTGAGGGTAACCATAATGCTGACGTGGCTCTCCCCTGCCCTAAGACAACCACAGAAATCCAGGGGCTCATACTGTACTTACTATTTCTCCGTCAACACAACACCACATAAAGGGGTTGTCTTACCACATGGACTCATCTCCCCTCAGTCCCGTTTTCTTAGTTTCATTTTTAATTCAGGGGCGTGTTTACTGGCTTCTACTAGGCTGCAGTAGAAGCCAGGTAGGTCTGTAGCTATAGCAACTAATGCGGTAGCCTATCAGGAGAGATTGAACAGGTCTGTAGCTATAGTGACCTGAGGAGCTGATGCAGCCCATACAAGAGGGGATATCTAGGAATAGGTAGGACACTGTTAATGGACACTTATTGCAAAGGGACTTGTTTTTGCAAGATCTTTAACATAAAAATCAATCCTTGTAGTGAGACAACCCCTTTAAAGGGGTTGTCTTACCACATTGTTTCAGAGCCAAAAGCAGCTTTTATCTATGCATCCTGTCTCTTCCCGTTCAGGCTGTGGGTGATCAGCATATCAGCACTGTATGCAAAGGTCTGCCAATGACTGACATGAGAGCAGGAGATGTTTATCTAAAGCCCAGAGAAGCTCCAGAGCGAAAGTAAATAAAAGTAATTAGTCTCCTTTGTTTGTTAGATCAGATAACACTCAAGCTGTGGGCAGTTCTGGGTGCTGACCTGCGCGATGTCATCCCTGCTACCAGATAAGACAAACAGCAGGGCAGAGCAGTAACCTGGAGAAACCAGAGTGCACTCAGAGCTGATAAAATCTCTTATTTCCTCAACAAAGAAAAATCAACAAATCAATCTATTTGGAAAAAGTCTTCATTTACTGTTCCCTACATGTTGACAGCTACTCCCTGTAGTGAGACGACCCCCTTTAATTACAACATATACAATCGCCATTCTAAGCGGATACATTGCAACAGGTAAAATCTAACAACCCATCAGGTTGGGAGCAATAATGGTGCTGCTGACTGACTTAGTTCCCAGACTACACCGGATGCACATCCCCAAACACCAGCTTGGAAGATTAGGTCTGTGCACTCTGCATCTTTAAATTTAAAAATGATAATTTTCATTAAAGGACACAAGCAGAGATCTTGTACATTAACTACAGCAGCAGAACTTGTAATATAAATGAGGCCCCACACCCCCTTAGCGAGGGCGGCACCACTCACACAAGTCCATGATGCATTGCAACACCACGAGGCGAAAACCAGACGACGACCACAGCGGCAACTCTCGCCTCACGCCACAAGGAGGCGCCGGAGAAGACCGGGACAAGGCAACAGGACCCAGAATTCTGTGCTTATCATGGGCAGTAGGTATGAGAATGCCTTGGGGGCCCAGCACTGGGGATCATAGGGAAGCATAGTGTATGGCTTACCCTTGGGGGGGCCAGCACTGGCTTATCTACGGACAGCATAGGTAGAGCATAGCCTTGGGGGACCAGCATTGTGCTTATCATAGGGACAGCATAGTGTATGAGCATAGCCTTGGGGGACGAGCACTGTGCTTATGATAGGGACATGCATTAGTGTGATGAGCATAGCCTTGGGGGACCAGCATTGTGCTTATCATAGGGACAGCATAGTGTATGAGCATAGCCTTGGGGGGACCAGCACTGTGCTTATCATAGGGACAGCATAGTGTATGAGCATAGCTTGGGGGACCAGCACTGTGCTTATCATAGGGACAGCTTGGGTGTGATGAGCATAGCCTTGGGGGACCAGCACTGTGTTTTCATAGGGACAGCATAGGTATGAGCATACCCTTTGGGGGACCAGCATGTGCTTATCTTTGGGGACAGGCATAGTGTATGCGCATCGCCTTGGGGGGACCAGCACTGGGCTCATCATAGGGACAGCATAGTGTATGAGCATAGCCTTGGGGGGACCAGCACTGTGCTTATCATAGGGACAGCATAGTGTATGAGCATAGCCTTGGGGGACCAGCACTGTGCTTATCATAGGGACAGCATAGTGTATGAGCATAGCCTTGGGGGGACCAGCACTGTGCTTATCATAGGGACAGCATAGTGTATGAGCATAGCCTTGGGGGACCAGCACTGTGCTTATCATAGGGACAGCATAGTGTATGAGAAATACCCTTTGGGGGGGACCAGCACTGTGCTTATCATGGGGGCCCTGCATTAGTTTTTTGGGGCCTAGCCTTGGGGGACCAGAAACTGTGCTTATCTTAGGGCTTTTTTGTGTAGGCATACCCTTTTGGGGGGCCAAAGATTGTTGTTATCATGGGGGACACCCATAGTGTATGAGCATAGCCTTGGGGGGACCAGCACTGTGTTTTATATGGGGGGACAGCATAGGTATGAGAAATACCCCTTGGGGGGGAACCCGCACCTTGTGCTTATTTTGGGGGACAGAATAGTGTTTGAGCTTTCCCTTTGGGGGGCCAGCTTGTGCTTATCATAGGGACAGATGTGTATGAGCATCCCCTTGGGGGGGCCCAGCTTTGTGTTTTATAATAGGGACGCATAGTGTATGAGAATACCCTTGGGGGCCAGCTTTTGTTATCATAGGGACAGTTTAGTGTATGGGCATACCCTTTTGGGGGGACTAGCACTGCACTTATTAAAATTTCCCGCATGGGTGTATGGGCTTAGCCTTGGGGGACCAGCACTGGGGCTTTTCATAGGGACAGAATAGTGTATGACCCTTACCCTTGGGGGGGGCCCGCATGGGGTTTATCTACGGGTCAGCTTTGTGTATGAGCAACCCTTTGGGGGGGTCCAGCCCCTTTTGCTTATCTTTGGGGCCCAGCATAGTGTATGAGCATACCCCTTGGGGAAAGACCAGCACTTTTGCTTATCTTAGGGACGGGTTAGTGTATGGCTTACCCTTGGGGGGACCGGGCACCGTGTTATTATGGGGAAACAGCTAGTGTATGAGTTTGGCCTTGGGGGGACAGCACTTTGCTTTTTCATGGGGAAAGCTTTTAGGTATGGCTTACCCTTGGGGGGGACCAGCACTGTGCTTATAATAGGGCGCACAGTTTTATGAGCTACCCTTTTGGGGGAAACCAGATTGTCCCTTTTTAAATAGGGACAGCTTTAGTGTATGGGGCTTTGCCTTGGGGGCCAGCACTGTGCTTTTCATAGGGCAGAAATGGGGGTTGAGCATACCCCGGGGGAGACCGCACTGTGTTTATCATGGGACAGCTTAGTTTTGAGAATCCCTTTGGGGGGAACCACCCACTGTCCCTTTTTTTTAGGGACACCCATAGTGTATGAGCATAGCCTTGGGGGGACCGCACTGTGTTTCATAGGGACAGCATAGGTATGAGCATACCCTTGGGGGGCCAGCACTTTGATATTTTAGGGACCCCAAAAGTGTATGAGCAACCCTTGGGGAACCCAGCATTGTGTTTTCAAAAGGGGACAGCATAGGGTATGGGCATAGCCTTGGGGGAAACCGACTTGTTTATCATAGGGGACAGCATAGTGTATGACCCCATAGCCTTGGGGGACCAGCACTTTTCCCTTTATAAAGGGGACAGCATAGGTTTTGAGATACCCTTGGGGGGCCCAGCACTTTTGTTTTATTTGGGGGACGGGCATAGTGTTTTGAGCATAGCCTTGGGGGGACCAGCACTGGCTTATCTAGGGACGCCCCGTGTATGAGCATACCCTTTGGGGGAACCACCCTTGTGCTTATCATAGGGACGTTTGTGTTTTGAGTTTCCCTTTTGGGGGGGGACAGCACTGTGTTATATAGGGACGCTTTAGTTTTATGAGCATACCCTTGGGGACCAGCATTGTGTTTTCATGGGGAAGCTTAGTGAAAGAGCATACCCTTGGGGGGCCAGCACAGTGCTTTTTCTGGGGGACAGCATATTTGATGAGCAACCCTTTGGGGGCCAGCACTGTGCTTATAATGGGGCAGCATAGTGTATGAGCTAGCCTTGGGGAACCAGCATTTGCTTATCATAGGGACCAAATAGTGTATGGCATACCCTTTGGGGGGCCGCACTGTGTTTATTTGGCGCATAGTGTATGGATAGCCTTGGGGAACCCCAGCTTGTGCTTATCATAGGGACAGCATGTTTTTGAGATACCCTTGGGGGCAGATGGGTTTTTAGGGACAGCATGTGTATGGAGATAGCTTGGGGGGGCAGCACTGTGCTTATTTTGGGACGCATAGTGTATGGATAGCCTTGGTGGACCGGGCCTGTGCTCATCTGGGGACAGCATAGGTATGAGCATAGCCTTGGGGTGCCAGTACGGGCCTCATGGGCAGCATGTTTTTGAGCTAGCTTGGGGGGGGGGACAGCACTGTGTTATATAGGGACAGATAGTGTATGAGCATAGCCTGGGGGGCCAGCACTGTGCTTTCATAGGGACGAAAAGTTATGAGATAGCTTGGGGGGGCCGCACTTTGTTATATAGGGACACATAGGTAGGAGCATACCCTTTGGGGGGACCACAGTGTTATATAGGGACAGCTAGGTATGGAATGCCTTGTGGGGCCAGCTTGTGCTTATATAGGGACAGCATTGTATGGCATAGCTTGGGGGCCCGACTGTGTTATATAGGGACAACAGTGTTGAGCATAGCTTGGGGGGGCCGACGTGTTATCATAGGGAAGAAGTGTAAGATGCCGGGGGGGGGAACCCAGCTTTGTGTTAAAAAGGGGACGCTAGTGTAGGCTACCCTTTGGGGGGCCCAGCACTGTGTTATCTGGGGGGCGCATAGTGTATGGATAGCCTTGGGGACCGCAGTGCTTATCAAGGGACAGCATAGTGTAGAGCTAGCTTGGGGACCAGCACTGTGTTATTGGGCAGTATGTATGGGCTAGCCTTGGGGGGACCAGCACTGTGTTTCATAGGGACAGTTAGTGTATGGCTACCCTTGGGGGACTAGCATGCAATTATTATAATTCAGCTAGTATCGGATATTTGGAGTATCAGCCTGTGCTCACCATAGATGGAAATCTTAAAGGGATTTGATTTACTTGCATAGGTATGTTACATAAGATTAATTCCGGGGTTTTTTTTCCCGAAAATAAGACCCGGTGCGATTTTTTTTAAATTCCCAAAATAAGGCGTCCCCGAAAAAAGAATAGCGAAATATTTCTGCAGTCCCTGCACAGGGCTGTCCTAAGGGTGGGGAGAGAGAAAAAAGCCCTGGGACATTTTTTAGGTGATGAAGGCCTGTGCAGGGAGGTCATGTGACTATGTCACCCCGGTCCTGAACATCCAAAAACAGGAGACAGGGGAAAATAATGTAAGTAACGAGGGAAGAGGGGGGGAAAGAGCAATGTTAATGACACACACAATCTCAAGGAGGCTGGGTGGGGATGGGGACTTTAGTTTTACAAGTCCCAGCATGTCACATTTGCCATCCTTTGAGATAAGTATGCAGCTGCCTAAAAAAGTCCTTTACTCATTATCCCATGGTTTGTGACCTTTAAACTTTAAAGGGTTGTCTACACAAGGGGTTTTGCTTTTTTGTTAAAAGATCTTGCAAAAAAATACTCACTTTGGGAAAATTTTGTCCATTACCAGTGTCCTACCATTCCTAGATTCCCTTTGATGGGCGATAGTCCTCAGGGCGCTTAGAGAAATGTTTGATCTTCCCGTAGGGCAGCCTGGCATATGTACAGACTGGCTTTATGCAGCCCAATGGAAGCCAGGGAAAAAAAGCCCCCAATTTAAAAAAAACCAAGAAAACAGGATGAGGTAAAATGAATAATGTAGTGGATAACCCATTTAATATATATTTTATTTATAAACACACTCGTATAGCAGCTATAATTTAGTTGTTGAAAAAAAAGAAATAGTGCATCTTTAGGAGCAAAAATTAATAGGGGGGGGTTTTTGGGGGGGGGGGCCGGGGTTTGGGCGGGGGGAAATTTCCCCCCGGGGGGAACGGGGGGAAAAAAGTGGGGGGAAAACACGGGGGGGGGGGGGGGGGGGGGGGGCCGGGGGGGAAAAAAAACCCCCCCCCCCCGGGGGGGGGGAGGGGGCCGGGTTTTTGGGTTTGGGAAAAGGGGGGAAAGGGGGCCCCCGGGGGGGCAGGGGGGGTTTTTGGGTTTTTTTTTGGGGGGGGGGGGGGAAAACCCCCGGGGGGGCCCCCCCGGGGGAAGGGCCTTTTTTGGGGCCGGGGGGGGGGGGGTTTTCCTTAAGGGTCCCCCCCCCGGGGGGTGCGGGGGCCCGGGGAAATTTTTGGGGAATTTAAGGGGATGGCGGGGGGGCCGGGTTTTCAGGGGGGGGGCCCCCGGGAAGGGGGGGCCAGGGGGGGAGGGGGGGTTTTCCGGGGGGGGGGGCCCCCAAGGGGGGGAAAAAGGGCCCGGGAAAAAAAAAAAATTTTTTTAAAAAACCCCCAAAAAAGGGGGGGGGGCCCCCCGGGGGCATTTTTGGGGGGGGGGGCCCCCCCCCTTTTTGGGGAAAATTTTAAAGGGGGGGGGGGGGGGGGCCCCTTTTTTTTTTTTAAAAAGGGGGGGCCCCGGGGGGGGGCCCCGGGGGGGGGCCCGGGGCCGGGCCTGGGGGGCCCCGGGGGGGCCCCAAAGGGGGGAAAAGGGTTTGCAGCAGTCGGGGGGGCAGGGTCCGGCGGCAGCTGTGGCTTGGTCTAAGCCCCCCTCCCGGGGGTTTTCGAGGGGGGACGTGAGGTTGGGCCCCGCGTGGCGCGGGGTTTTTTATAATTTTCGGGAAAAGATGATTTTTTGGGGATAATTTGCGCAGCGCCAGGGGATCGCCCCCCGGGAGCCAGGCGCCATCCCTGTTATGTCTTCAGGCCACCCTGGAACAATTCGATTACATACAATTCATTCAGTGCCAAAAATAAAAGCAGGGGTTTCAATCTCCATCCCCAAAAACCCCCGGGTTGTGCACGATTTCCAAGCTTTGGGAAAAGGGGCCATCACCAAAAACCGAGGCTGAAACCCAAACATTTATAAGGGGAAACCCCTTTCATGTCCCTTTATCTGGAAAGGTCATGGGGGAAAATCGGGGCTTCCATAAGGGGGCACATAGGAGGCTGCCATGAATCTGTTGCTCTCAATAGAAGAAAGTGGATCGAAGGATCAGATATCTAAATTCCAACTAGTGGACCTCCAGATGTCCTCAAATCCATAAGAGCAGATGATGTGATCAGCACACCTGCCGACACTGTAATATGGTTACAGATCTACGGTTACTGGCCCTTTAAGAACAGGAGCTCAGTAGGAAGGTGCATTGAGGCCAACATGTGAAAGTCATCGGAAGGTGGAAAAGTGTGTTACCTGCGCCCGCGTGCACCAGCCCAATGTGCCAGATAAGAGAACATGGAGGGGTCGGGACGCCGCCTGCAGCTGCCACCTACTTGCTTCTGGCCCCATCACTGGGTTTAGTGAGTCGGCTGCAAATTTGCCGTCTACTCCAGGAAAATCTTCCAAAGCAAATAGATACGCCTGTAATATCTGACTAGTGTACACATGCGAGAGCTCTCCAGAAGACCTCCCTTACACCAGATCTTCAGACTACATACACACTGGCAATTTCCTTACAGGGGACCACACCTCAAGAGGTTCATGTGCAATGTCACTATGGTTGCTCATCTCAAAGAGGTTTCTCTGTGCTGGTCTAGGTCACCCAATGACGTCCTGCTGGAACACAAAATATGGCTTTTTGCAGGTTCTTGATGCAAACCGTAAAATAAAAGGTCCACTGCCCAAATGTATGGCAAAACATTACAACAACTGCAGCCTATGGACACGGAACACATAGCCTAAAACACAGACTAAGCATGAAACTACATAGCCTGAAACTACTAAGACTAAGCCTGAAACTACTAAGACTAAGCATGAAACTACATAGCCTAAAACAAAGACTAAGCATGAAACTACATAGCCTAAAACTACTAAGACTAAGCATGAAACTACATAGCCTGAAACGAAGACTAAGCATGAAACTACATAGCCTGAAACGAAGACTAAGCATGAAGCTACAAAGCCTGAAACTACTAAGACTAAGCCTGAAACTACTAAGACTAAGCCTGAAACTACTAAGACTAAGCCTGAAACTACTAAGACTAAGCATGAAACTACATAGCCTAAAACAAAGACTAAGCATGAAACTACAAAGCCTAAATACGAAGACTAAGCCTGAAACTACTAAGACTAAGCATGAAACTACATAGCCTAAAACAAATACTAAGCATGAACTACAAAGCCTAAAACTACTAAGACTAAGCATGAAACTACATAGCCTAAAACAAGACTAAGCATGAAACTACATAGCCTAAAACTACTAAGACTAAGCATGAAGCTACAAAGCCTAAAACTACTAAGACTAAGCATGAAACTACATAGCCTAAAACTACTAAGACTAAGCATGAAGCTACAAAGCCTAAAACTACTAAGACTAAGCATGAAGCTACAAAGCCTGAAACTACTAGGACTAAGCATGAAGCTACAAAGCCTAAAACTACTAAGACTAAGCATGAAACTACATAGCCTAAAACTACTAAGACTAAGCATGACACTCCATAGCCTGAAACTACTAAGACTAAGCATGAAACTACAACGCCTGAAACTACTACGACTAAGCATTAAGCTACAACGCCTAAAACGAAGACTAAGCATGAAACTACATAGCCTAAAACGAAGACTAAGCATGAAACTACAAAGCCTAAAACGAAGACTAAGCATGAAGCTACAAAGCCTAAAACTACTAAGACTAAGCATGAAACTACATAGCCTAAAACTACTAAGACTAAGCATGAAACTACATAGCCTAAAACTACTAAAGAAACTAAGCAAGTGAAACTACATAGCCTGAAACTACTAAGACTAAGCATGAACCTACATAGCTGAAAACTACTAAGACTAAGCATGAACCTACATAGCCTAAAACTGTGACTAAGGACTATAGCTACGTATGCTAGAACCTACATAGCCTAAAACTACTAAGACTAAGCATGAAACAACAAAGCCTAAAACGAAGACTAAGCATGAAACTACATAGCCTAAAACGAAGACTAAGCATGAAGTTTTATACTAAGTCCTAGTAGTTCTAGGCTATGGTGTTCTAGGCTAAGTATTAGTAGTTTTGACTATGCAGTTTTATACTTAGTCCTAGTAGTTCTAGGCTATGGTGTTTGGTTTTTTTGTAAACATAATTGTTCTTAAATTTTACAATAACAAAAACATATAGCTGTCCATTAGATGAGATACTACTCGACACACATGGTGTTTTATTCTAAGTATTAGTAGTTTATAGCTATGGAGGTTTATACTTCGCATTAATAACCGGGATTCCCTTTGCTGGCAGAGGACACACCATCCGTGACTACACCACACTGTTCACCCGTAAACAGATTACATGCCAATACTATGCCAAAAAACTACGTAGCCTAAAACTACTAAGTATTAGAGAGTTTAGGCTAGGGAGTCTTATGTTTAGTATAGCTTTGAACCATGTAGTTTTAGGCTATGGAGCTTTATACTTGGCATTAGTAACAGGGAATCCCTCTGCAGACACCATCCGTGACTACACCTCGCTGATCACCAGTACAAGCATCACAGGGGCTTTCCACTTTAACAAAATGCTCATCAGTTGGTCTGGGAGGTTCTAAAACAGGTGAAGGGGGTGACCCCTGATAACACCACAGTCAGTGGTCATGTAAAACCACAGCCAGTCACGTGTCATATCCGGGAGGAGACCGCTGTGACCTGTGGATAGCTACAAGGGCCCATGAACAATGGCCAGGAGCAGCGACCGCGCTGGAATGAAGGTACACACAAAAAAAAAAAAAAAAAAAAGGAATTTTTTTTCCCGAAGCCTCCCAAAAATGAGAAAAAGCCCAGTAATATGATGGCTCATTAGTTGGTTATTTCTCATTTTTGGGAAGTTTCTAAAATCACCTCCCCATCACCTCGGTTATGGGTGATGTGTACATGTGGACATCAGGGAACACAGATTGTGCCCTTCCTGTAAACGTGTGACCCAAAAGCTTAACCCCTTAAGCCGAACGCCTGAAAAGTAGTTACTGACCAGAACATTTTTTTTAGTTTTTGCCTCCTTGCGTTTCAACAGTTGTAACTTTTTTATTTTTACAATGACGCAGTTGTATGAGGCCTCGTTTTATTCTGGACAAGTTGTACTTTATGGGGGAATAGTTTAAGTTCACTTATAAATAATTGCAGTATTTTTGTTCAATTTTGTTAAAACTTTTTTTGTTCTTTTACTTTTTTTTGTTTACACCATTCACATTTCACACGTAACAACTTGTTAGATTAATTCTACAGGTTATTACGGTTGTGTGGATACCAAATATGTGTAGGGTTTGTGTGTAATATATGCACATTTATTTATTATTAAATATTTATTTTTATTTTATTTATTTATTTTTTACACTTTATGTTTTTTTACTTTTTTGGGAATCCCATGAAGGGAGAACTGTGACTTTTTTTTTTCTTTAATACTTAGTAATGTATTAGCATATTCATATATGATAATACATTATAATCTGTGTCAGTCTGACACAGGCAGTGATCAGTGCAGCTCACAGTCTGTCCTGATCACTGGCTTGTTACACAGGCAGCTCTGGGGCCACTCTACGGCTGACTGTGCAGCTGTTCCCCGGGCTCTGTCGGGTCACCGGGCGTTCCGATCCCTCGACAGAGCAGGGAAACCCTTTGATTGCGCTGCGGTGACGATCCGCCACAATCAAAGGGTTAAAGCACCGGGGAGCAGAGGTTTCCACCGCTCTCCGGGGATTGCCCGAGCTGCGCTGGGATCAGGGCGGTGTAGTACAGCCCCGATCACAGCGCCGCAAACTCCGATGTCTGCAGACGAACGACTTGAAATACCCAACGCCAAAAGATGGTGCGCGGTCGTTAAGGAGTTAAAAAAAAAAAAATATTTTTTAAAAAAGTGCTCCGGTTTTAAAATGTTCTTATTGCACAAGATGTAAGGGGCCACTCACATCTCGGCTTTGTCTTTCCTGCGGTAACTGTCAGGATACGGTGCCAAGTCTGCACCTCAACACATACCCTAGTGGAGCCACAGAGCAGGCAGCCCAATTTGCTCTATGGTTCTACTGGGCTCTGTGGCTCCACCATGGTTTACATCAGGGGACCGATATCCACAGCCAGA
This sequence comes from Phyllomedusa bahiana, assembly GCA_025379985.1. NCBI lineage: Eukaryota > Metazoa > Chordata > Amphibia > Anura > Hylidae > Phyllomedusa > Phyllomedusa bahiana. The sequence goes on along the minus strand of JAODAL010045916.1, from coordinate 6,515 downwards.
AAGAACAACGAGGTGCGAATGGCTCCATAAACGTCCAAATATCTGAAAAATTACCCCCGGCCACTTCTCTACAGAAGTTTTCGTGCCTTCACCAAGCACCTGTCCCCACGGCAGAGTTCTCAGTTGGTTTTACAGACAGTTATCACATTTGGAAACCGGCTGTCAACCTTTTACATTGATTAAATAGAAAATCCACACGGCAGTCCCCACTGCACGGATTTTGTGCCAGACAGTGTTTTACACCACCGGCGTCACGAAAACATAGAACATGTTCATTCTTCTGCCCGGTTATCAGGCAGAACATGAACCTGTGGGTGCGAAGGGGGGACGGCGTGAATTGGCAAACCGCGGACAAAAGCTGCCCCCCTGCATGCCAAAAAGACAAAATACCAGTGTAAACCAGGGCTGTGGGGTCGGCAAGCCAAAGCCCCGACTCCGACTCTCAATTTCCCAAACCTCCGACTCCTGACTCCCTCATACACGGCGCATGTTTAAGTGATAACCTTACTGTAGTAAAATGGTAACATCAGGCTGTTTATCACCTTATGATACAATAATCAAGCTATTTAGAAGAAAAAGACACTTACAAGCAAAAGGGTAACAATGTTTGTCTTTTGAACACTTGTGGGTAAAAGTTGAAGAAAAAGCTGTATTTTTATCCAAGTCCAGTCTGCACCAACATTGGGAATGTGTAGAAAGACCTGGGATCAGATTTTGGTCAAGGGCCTGGGTTGAATCCGATCCAGAGCCCAGAAGGGTTCAGGCAGTATAGAAAGCCAAAGGTGGATTTCCCAAATACTAACAAAATAATAGAAAATTAACATTTTTATTTTTAGGAGCAAAACAGTAACAATGCAGTTACAGGAAAGAAATTTCAGAACTAAGCAGATGCTAAATACTTGCAAGTCACATTTATGTATAAGAATGTAAGATGACTGTATATACAATTACAGTAGCCTCATGTACAAAGCTTTAGTGGATGGGGAAGAATGGAGCCCTAAAAATCAAAATTTCAAAAAATTGTTCCCCTTTTGTTTGTCATTTGGGTAAAATAAAATTATTGGTTTATGACTTTAAAAACAAAAAAAAAGGGTAAATATGCAAAAAAATGCGGGAACATTTGGGGAGTCTCTGAATTTTTTCTGAAAAATATATATTGCCTCCATAAATTTCCTGCTTTAAAATACCTAAATTTTGTTTCTCTTTATTTCCGGGTAAGAACGGCCTCTCTAAAACAAAATTTGGTTTTGGGGGCAAAGAAATGACCCCAAGGGGGGAAAACCATCTCTAACAATGCCCAGGGTATAAAAGGAAATTCCCTCACCCACATCGGGTTTTGATGAAGGGTTTGTTTCTTTACTTTGTGAAACAGGTGAAAAATGTTGCTGAAATCGGTTTGCCCGGGCGGGGAAATTTTTCCCCCGGGGCAGCGTTTTGGGCCTGCCCCGTCATAAATTTAAACACTCCTCATGTGTTTGAGGCGAAGAATGGGGGGCGGGAGCACTGGCGGAGCCCAAATTTCCTCTTGTTTTTTGCATCGAACTAATGGCCCAATTTTATTATATTTTTTTGGGAGTGGGCCCTTTTTTTAAATTACGGACTCCCCCACCCCGGGTAAAAAACACAAAAAAAAAAATAGTTATAGACTTTTGTTAACGAAAAAACAAAATTAATCGATTTCCGCATTCATTTTAATAAAGAAGCTCAATCTGCTAGAAATTAAAAAAAATAAAGTAACCCTTTATTCCAATAGGAAAAAATTTTTTTGGGGTTAAAGGGAAATTTGGGAAGGGCCCATCGGTTTTGGGGGGGGTTTGCCCCCCCGGGTTTTTTTGGCCCCAACCCCAACAGCAAAAAGGGCCAGAGGGGGACACCACATCAAATGGTGGGTAGGAAGACCCCTGAGTGGCCTAAAGGAAAACCCAAAGTCTAATTTTTGTGCAGACCCCTTAAACACTCAGACTTCACAATTAAGGAAAAAAGGGGCATTTTGTCCTCACATTTTTTTAAATTAAAAAAATGGGATTTATGGGTTTTTTACTTTCTTTCTTTTAAACCCCCCCAAAACCCCCCCCAAAAAAAAAAAAAAAACCACTTCTCATAAATATAACCCTATATAATCCAGGCTCAGTTTCTCTCCCCCTTTTTTTTTAAAACCCCTATATTTCCAGAGTTTCAGCTTTCTCCCCTTCTTTTCCCAAAATTTAAACCCCTATATAAATACTACAGAGTCAGTTTCCTTTTCCCCTCTATCATATAACCTTTTTATATAAACCAACAGCCCTTCTCCCTCAAATCATATAACCCTTTTATTTCACAGAGTTTCCGGGTTTCTTTTCCTCTATCATTATAACCCTTTTATACCCACGAGCTCAGCTCCTCTCCTCTATCAAATAACCCTATATATCACAGAGCTCAGCTCCTCTTCTCTATCATAAACCCTATAAAACACAGAGCTCAGTTCTCTCCCTATCATATAACCCTATATATAACAACCAGCTCCTCTCCTCTATCAATAACCCTATATATCACAGAGCTCAGCTTCTCTCCTCTATCATATAACCCTATATATCACAGAGCTCAGTTTCTCTCCTCTATCATATAACCCTTCTCCTCACTACCTCCCTTGTGCACATTCGCCATTTATTACATATTCTGGGACAAAAGATGCAAAAAGGGCAATAAACAGCAAATGAGCAGTGAACAGAAACAAATGACACAAGAGGCCACAAGGCGGCAGCACGTCCTGCGCCCATTTGCCATCTACTGCCCCTCGGTGTTCTCCTGGTCAATGCCACGTGTCAGCGAGTGGGCAGAGCAGCAGAGCAAAGCGGCACTGACCCTAGAAGCGAAGCAATGCTCTGCAAAAACAAAAAGTGAGAAAACTTTGAAAAGTCGTCCACACGTTTCCAGTGTTGGTCACTGCCAGGTGGTTGTGGAGCAGACGTCCCGCGTGGAGGGAGCTGTGGATACAACATCACAGGGCAACAGACCCAGCTCAGCAGAGAGGACACGGCTGTATCACATCAGCAGCGCCAGCCTGCCAACAAGTCTGTGCCCATCCTGCCAATCACAACATGTAACCCTGGATGGCAGGAGCCATAGGCAACACGCGGCGCCGCATCATTACACCGCACAAGGTGAAGACGGCACCTCATGGGCGGGACCTCAGCGAGTCACCAACACACACCCCCGAGGAGCAGGGACATATACAAACTACTCTACAGATAATACACACATATAGTACATACAGCCCCCTCCATGTAACACACACACACACAGCCCCCTCCATGTAACACACACACACACACAGCCCCCTCCATGTAACACACACACACACAGCCCCCTCCATGTAACACACACACACACAGCCCCCTCCTGTAATCACACCATACACCCCTCCATGTAATACACACACATACCCCCGAGGAGCAGGGACTGACCCCACGAGCGGAGGCAGCAGGACCGAAACTGGACAAAGACGACCACAACGAGCAAGAGAGGCAAAGACAAAGCACTGAGGGAACATATACAAACTACAGATAATACACACATATGAAAAAAACCGCCCCCCCCAAATGTAATACAACAACAAAACAGCACTCCCCCCCCTCCATGTAATACACACACACAGCGCTCTCCCCTCCATGTAATACACACACACACAGCGCTCTCCCCTCCAAAGAAATACAAAACACGCACGCCTCCCCCCCAAAAATACACACACGCAGCGCCCCCCCCCAAGTAATACACACACCAGCGCTCTCCCCCCCGGGGAAACACACACACGCACGCTCTCCCCCCCAAATGTAATACACACCCCACGCCTCCCCCTCCATGTAAAACACACACGCAGCGCTCACCCCACACTGTAAAACACACACCCGCCTCCCCCCCCAAAGAAAAACACACACAGCGCTCTCCCCTCCATGTAATACACACACGCAGCGCTCTCCCCTCCATGTAATACACACACGCAGCGCTCTCCCCTCCATGTAATACACACACGCAGCGCTCTCCCCTCCATGAAACACACACACCCGCGGGCCCCCCTCCCCTCCTTTGTAAAAAAATCAAAACCGCTCTCCCCTCCATGTAATACACACACACAGCGCTCTCCCCTCAAAGAACACACACGAAAGCCCCCTCCCCCCCCAGTAACACACACACAGCCTCCCTCCATTTAACACACACAAAAAGCGCTCCCCCCCATGTAACACCACCCGGGCCCCCTCCCCTCCATGAAACACACACAACAGTCTTTTCCCCCCCTTTTTAAAACAACACAGCCTCTCCCCCTCCATGTAATACACACACAGCGCTCTCCCCTCCATGTAACACACACACCAGCGTCCCCTCCCCCCCATGTAACACACAAAACACCCGCCCCTCCCCTCCGTAACACAACCCCACAGCGCTCTCCCCCCATTTTCACACAAAAACAGCCCCCCCCCCCTCCCCTCCATGTAATACACACACAGCGCTCTCCCCTCCATGTAACACACACACAGCGCTCTCCCCTCCATGTAATACACACACAGCGCTCTCCCCTCCATGTAATACACACACAGCGCTCTCCCCTCCATGTAACACACACAGCGCTCTCCCCTCCATGTAACACACACACAGCGCTCTCCCCTCCAAAAAATACCCCACCCCAGCGGCCCTCCCCTCCATGTAACACACACACAGCGCTCTCCCCTCCATGTAACACACACACAGCGCGCTCCCCTCCATGTAACACACACCCAGCGCTCTCCCCTCCTGTAAACAAAAACCACACGCTCCCCCCCTCCATTATACACACACGCGCTCTCCCCCCATAAAACACACAAACGCCCCTCCCCCCCCCATGAAAACCACACACAGCGCTCTCCCCTCCATGTAAAACACACACAGCGCTCTCCCCTCCATGTAACACACACCGGCGCTCTCCCCTCCATATACTACCCCGCGCTCCCCCCTCCATGTAACACACACAAACCAGCCCTCCCCCCATTAAACACAACCCCCAGCCCCTCCCCTCCTTTTTAAAATAAAACAACAAAAAAGGCCTCCCCTCCATGAAATTCCCAAACACACGTTTCCCCCCTCCTTTTCACAAAAAACAGCGTTTCCCCCCCCCATGTAACCCACAAGCGCTCCCCCTCCATGTAACACACACACAGCCCTTCCCCCCCCATTAAACCACACGCAGCGCTCTCCCCTCCATGAAACCCAAAAACACACAAACCGGCTCTCCCCTCCCCTCCATTAACACCCCAGCGCTCTCCCCCTCCATTTTTAAACCCCACCAGGCTCCCTCCTGTAAACAACACCCCACCCCTTCCCCCTCCATGTAAACAACCAGCCCTCCCCTTATAAACCCCCACAACCCACCCACGTCCCCCCCCTTAAAACCCCAGCGCTCTCCCCCCATGTAAAAACCAGCGCTTCCCCTCCATGTAAAAAACCAGCGCTCTCCCCCTCCGTAACACACACACAGCGCTCTCCCCTCCATGTAAAACACACACAGCGCTCACCCCTCCATGTAACACCACCACCCCTCCCCCTCCATAATACCACCAGCGTTCCCCCTCCATGAAAAACCAACCAGCGCTCTCCCCCCCCCCATGAACACCAAAAAGCGCTCCCCCTCCCATTAACCACAACCCTCTCCCCCTAAAACAACCCACCCCCCCTCCATTTAACACCCCACGCTCTCTCCTCCATTAAACACACACCGGTCTCCCCTCCTTTTAAACACAAAAAAGCCCTCCCCCCCATGAAAACACACACACGCCTCCCCCCATGTAAACCACACAGCGCCCCCCCCCAAAAACACACACAGCGCTCTCCCCTCCATGTAACACACACAGCGCTCTCCCCTCCATGTAACAACACCACAGCCTCTCCCCCCCATGTTAAAAAAACCGCGCTCTCCCCTCATGTAAACCCCCACCCTCCCCTCCGTAACACCCCAAAGCCCCTCTCCCCTCCCAAAAACACACACAGCGCCTCCCCTCCTGCAACAAAACCACCCTCTCCCCTCCAGCAACACCCAGCCTCTCCCCTCCTTTTTAACACACACACCCCCCTTCCCCTCCTTTAAAACAACCAGCGCTTCCCCCCCTTTCCCCCCCCCCCCATGAATTTCAACACGCGCCTCCCCCTCCATGTAACACACCCCTCCCCCTCCATGTAAAACACACCAGCGCCCCCCCTCCAGTAAAAAACCAGGCCCCCCCCTCCTGTAATACCCCCCAAGCGCTCTCCCCTCCATGTAATACACACAAGCGCTTCCCCTCCTGAAACACACCCAGCGCTCTCCCCCCAGAATAACAACCGCCTCTCCCCTCCATGTAAATACCACACAGCGCTCTCCCCCCCAGAAATTTAAAACCCCACAGGCTCTCCCCTCCATGAAACCACACCAGCGCCCCCTTCCCCCCCATGAAAAACACAACCCCAGCCTCTCCCCCCCATTAACACACACCAGCGCTCTCCCCCCTGAAATAAACCCCCCCCCAGAAAAA
>JAODAL010045915.1:0-31463 GCA_025379985.1 Phyllomedusa bahiana | reverse complement strand
CACCGCCTCCCCCAAAACAATTTTTTATGCAGATCCCCCGCCTCTTATAGATCGTATTATTTTTTTCGAGCCTAAACCAAAAAACCGGAAAAATCACCTTTTGAATGTCAAAAAAGGTTTTGAACGGCAGACGCTTTGAATGAGCAAGGTTTCAAGGAATCCGACAAATTCGGGTATCCTCACTTTAAGGGGTCCAACGTACACCCAAACTTTTGAATTCACATTTTTTGCAACTTATGAATATTTAACAAATTTGCTATTACAATTAATATGTGTAAAAAATATTAAAACTTTTTTTCATTGCGAAAGAGCAAATTTTGTGTTTTTTCCACGTAGGGCAAACTGTCAGCGTATGTCCCAACCCAAAAAAACCTTTGACATCAAACCACGAGTATTTTTAAACCCTTTCTGGTGTTAATAAACTAGGGATATTTTGAGCTTAGTTTGGGAGCCCTACGGGAGACAAATTTTACATTACTTTATGTCTTTTACTGGTTTAATAAACAGTAGGGGTATGGTCTCTTGACAATTTTAACAATTCAGAGAACTGTTATATATTCTACAAAACGTGATATGTTTAAAATTTGGGGGAAAATTTCTCTTTTTTTCTGGTATGACTTTAATAATGTTTCTTTTATTTTGTTTATTTTATTTACTGCTGATTAAGTATTTTCCCGATTATAACCCTTTTTGTTTAAATTGGCACAAATGTTTTGCAAAGATTTTCAAATAAATTGGGCCCTTTGTACAGTTCCTTTTCAACCGACCAATTTCCCCCACTGGGGAATTATGAAGTACGTGTTCAGGGGGCAAGAGTTGCCCCAATGGAATTTTTGGGTGTAGGTTTTTGTTGGACAACGGAGACAGGTGAAACCCTACGCGTTGAATTAAAAAAACATCTAAAATCAAGGACCCCCACTGTTTGTTCAAGAAAGCAAGTTCAGGGAAATTTTCTTATAAATTGAACAAAAGTAACCCATCCTCTGGCCCCTCCAAATAAACAGCAATCGTCTATGCCGCAGACCAAAGATGTGGGCGAAAAAACATTCTGTCACAACAAATAAACTCTCAAAGGTTGCCATATAGATTTCCCGCTGTGACGGGGAAACCTAGCCCCCCTAGAGGCTCCCCATTTCTGCAAGAAAAATTGCCCATTAAACATAAAAAAATTATAGCCCAAAAATATTCGACCCCTATAATAATAAAACCGTTTATTTGCAGAAAAGGGGTATGTTAACAAAAATCTACGTAGGGCAATTAACGCCTGGTCATGCGGGGGTTAGGGTATAGGGTTTCTACTCAAGGGAATCAAAAAGCAACCCGTGGGCCCCTGTATTTTTCCATTTAGAGCAATTGTTTTGGTCTCTTAAACCGGGAATTTTAACAACGTAGGCTGAAGTTGTGTGTCGACCCATCGTCCCAGGTGTTTTCAATACCAATGCCCGACGATGGGGGAAAAATGGGGGAAATGTATTTTTGTGAATTTTCCCATGTTTGGGGGTATATAGGAAAAATGGGTTTTTAGGTATCTTTTTTTTTGTAATGCTGGGGAAATCTCCCGAATACCCCGTTTGCAAAAACTTCCAAGAGGCACAAACCCCGGAGTGGATCCCTGGTTAATGGGAAAAAAATTTAAATTAGGGTAGTAATGCCCGTAGATTACATTTTCCATATAAACCGTTCCACCAATACCTCCCGCTTATCCCACTACGTTTTGTAAAATTTTATTTTCCCCAAAATCTGTGGGCTAAATTTTCTCTTATGAGGTTTTTTTTATTTTTTAGAACATTGTGCATACTTTTTTTCTTTCAATTAACTAGGCTTCTTCTACCCTATCTTTAAAAATCAAAATAAAGGCCTAGAATTAATCGGGTAAAAGTCCGAGTTCTTAATGAAGAAAGAAGTAGAGTTGGTTATAGAAAAGTCACTCAGTTGAATCGTTTGTTTCACTTTGCAGATCTCTCAAAGTAGCAATGCTCTTAAGCTCTTGAAATGTAGGGATCAAATTCTCCTTTATTTCAGTGCCTCTTATGAAGAAAATTGGGATCTTCTGCAACAGAAGTCCAGCAACGTGGATGACGGTCTGTGACCCTGTCTGGCAAATCTATTGACATCTAGAAGTGTTTCATAGATTTTAAAGTCGTATGTCGGGCAAAAACCTAGACCCTCGGAAAGCAATTTGATCTGGTCTTGTGATATGACTTTTATAATACTGCTCCTATGTACAAGAATATAACTACTATAATATTGCTCCCTATGTACAAGAATATAGCTACTATAATACTGCTTCCTATGTACATGATTATAACTACTATATATACTGCCCCCTATGTACTAAATAATAACACTATAATACTGCCCCCTATGTACAAGATATAAAAAAAACTACTATAATACTGCTCCCTATGTACAAGAAAATAACTACTATAATACTGCCCCCTATGATACAAGAAAATAAACTACTATAATACTGCCACCTAAGTACAAGAATAAAAATACTATAATTACTAACCTCTATGTACAAAGGATATAACTTACTATAATACAGCCCCCTATGTAACAAGAATAAAACTACTAAAGAAACTGTCCCTATGTTCAAGAATCATAACAACTATAAAACTGCTCCTATGTACCAGTAATATAACTACTAATATACTGCTTCCTATGTACCACTAATAAAACTACAAAATACTCGCTCCTATATGCATGAATATAACTACTATATACTGCTCCTATTACAAGAAATAAACTACTATAATACTGCTCCTATGTACAAGAATATTAACTACTATAAATACTGCCCCTATTTACACAGAAATATCTACTATTATTAACTGCCCCTAAGTACAAAGAATATAACTACTATAATACTGCCCCCTATGTACACAAATAGAACTACTATAATACTGCCCACTATTTCAAGAATAAACTACTAAAATACGCTCCTATGTAGAAGACTATAAACTACTATAATACTGCTCCTATGTATAAGAATATAACTACTATAATGCTGCCCCCTATGTAAAGAATATAAACTACTAAAATACTGCTCCCGATGTACAAAAAAAAACGTATCTATAAAACTGCCCTCTATGGTACACAGAATATATCTACTAAAATACTGCCCTAATGTACAAGAATATAACTACTATACATACTGCTCCCTCTGTACAAGAACATAACTACTATAATACTGCTCCATGTACAAGACTATACTAATATAATACAGCTCCCTAATGGTACACGAATATAACTACTATAATACTGCCTCCTATGTACAAAAATATAACTACTATAATACTGCTCCTAATGAACAGGACTAAAAATACCATAAATACTGTCCCCTATGGACAAATATAACTACTAATACATACTGCCTCCTAAGTACAAGAATATAAACTACTATAATACTGCTCCTAATACATTAGAATATAAACTACTATAAAACTGCTTCCTATGGACAAGAATATCACTACTATAATACTGCTTCCTATTACATGAATATAACTACTATAATACATCCCTCCTAAGTACAAGAATAAAACACTATAATACTGTCCCCAATGTAACAAGAATATAACTACAAAGACTTCCCCTATGTACAATAATATAACTACTATAATGACGCACCAATGTACAGAGAATATATCTACTAAAAATAGCTGCCTCTATGTACACAGAATATAACTAATATAATACTGCTCCTATGTACAAGAATATAACTACTTACTACTGCCTCTAGGTACAAGAAAATAATACATAATACTGCCCCCTATGTAATAGCGAAAATAACTACTCATAATACTGCACCCTTATGTACACGAATAATAACTCCTATAAATACTGCCCCTCTATGTACAAGAATAAACTACTATAATACTGCTCCTATGTACAAAGAATTACTACATAAACTGCTCCTATGTACAAGAATATAACTACTATAATACTGCTCCTATTACAAGAATATAACTACTATAATAACTGCCCCCCTATGTACAAGGAATAAACTACAAAAATACAGCTCCTAGTACAAGAATATAACTACAATAATACAGCCCCCTATGTACAAGAAAAATAACTACTAAAATACTGCCCCTATGTAACAAGAATATAACTACTATATACAGCCCCATAAGGACAAGAATATAACAACTATAATACTGCCCCCCTATGTAACAAGAATATAACTTACTATAATACTGCTCCTATGTGAAAAGATATAACTACTATAATACTGCCCCTATGTAAGAATATAACTACTATAAAACTGCCCCTATTACAGGAAGTATACACTACTATAATAACGCTTTCTATTATAAGAATATAACTACATAATTACTGCTCCTATGTATAAGAAATATAACGACTATAATACTGCCCCCCTATTACACAGAATATAACTACTATAATACTGCTCCTATGTACAAGAATATAAACTGCTATAAATACTGCTTCCTATGTACATGAATAAAACTATCTATAATACTGCCTCCTATGGTACAAAGAATAATAACTAATAAAACTGCCTCCCTATGTACAAGAATAATAACTACTATAATACTGCCCTCCCTATGTACAAGCATATAATTATTGTTTTTTTTTTTTCTCTATAATTCTGCCCCCTAATGTACAAGAATATAACTACAATAATACTGCCCTATTAACATGATTATAACATACTATAATACTGCTTCCTATGTACAGGAATAAAACTACTATAATACTGCACCCTATGTACAAGAATATAACTACTATAATACTGCCCCCTATGTACAAGAATATAACTACTATAATACTGCCCCCTATATCCTATGCAGGAGTATTAGAGATGTTTTGCGCTCTCGAGGTGGTTGTGTTGTCAGTCTGGAGTGTTGAGGATCCGGCTTTGTCGCTGCCTCCATCTGTCATCGCTGAGCAGGATCCACGGGTTTGGGCCCCAGAGATCAGAATTTTTCTGTGAAATGAAAACGGTTTTGAAAGTTAAATTTTTATACTGAAATAATATAACGGCCGCCTGCAAATGAGGACGGTGAATCTGCCGATGTAAACACTTCTAGTAATTCTGTGGGGAAAGATACATTATTAAACTGTGTGAAACTTAAAGAATATGTAAGATAATGTAGTAATGTTACATCACCAGCAGTCCTATGTAACACTACAGATAACATGGGAAACGTAATGTATGTACAGCAGAATAGTGAGTGCAGCTCTGATATAATACAGGATGTAACTCAGGATAGTACAGGTAAGTAAAGGTATTTACACAGTGACTGCACCAACAGAATAGTGAGTGCAGCTCCTGAGAATAATAACAGGATGTAACTTCAGGATCATACAGGATAAAGTAATGTATGTACAGTGACTGAACAGCAGAATTGTGATCGCCGCTTGGAGGTAAAACAGGATTAACTCAGGATCAGTACAGGTTAAGTAATGAAATTTACAGTGACTGCACCAGCAGATTGTGACCACGCTATGGTGGATAATACAGGATTTTACCCGGAAAACCAGTACGGGAAAATTTAATGTATTACAGTGCCTGAACCAGCAAAATTAGTGAGTGCAGCTTTTTGGAGTATAAAACGGGAGTAACCCCGGAAACCCATTTTCAGGTTAAGGAATGTTTGTACGGGGACGGGAAAACCAGCAGAATAGTGATTGAAGTTTGGGAGTTTTAATATAGGATGTAATTGGGATCAAGACAGGATAAGTATTTTTTGGGAACAGGGGAACTGCCCAGCAAATAGGGAGTGCGCTTGGAGGTTAATACGGGATGTAACTCATGATCATTTCGGGGTAAGTAATGTATTTTACAAATTTTAAATCCCCACCAGCAAGAATAGTAAAGTTGCAGCTCGGGAGGAAAATTACAGGATTAACTCAGGCAGTCGGTTTAAGAAAATTGTATGTAACCGTGACTGCCCCCAGCGGGAATAGTGGTGCAGCTCTGGGGGGAAATTAATACAGGATGAAAACCTCGGGTTTCGTACAGGTAAAAAAGTTTTGTACGGGTGAGGCCCAGAAAAAAGGGTGGGGGCCCCAGCCCCTGGGTAAATACAGGGAACTCGGGATCAGTACGGAAATTAAAGTAATGAAAAGTAAGTGAGCCCGCAGTTTTGTGAGTGAAAGCTTGGAGGATAATAAGGATTGTAACGGGGGATCAGTACGGATAAGTAATGTATGTACAGTGACTGCCCCCAAAAAATTAGTGGTGCAGCTCTGGAAAAAACTGGGGAAAACCCCAAGGTTTCATTTAACAGGTTTAAAAAAAAAAATTTTAGGGTACGTAAATTTGCACCAGCGTTAAATAAAGTGCAGCTCTGGGGAAAATACGGATGAAAACTCAGGCCCCAGTACAGGTTAAGTAATGTTTTTGTAAAGTGATTTCCCACCACAAAATTAGTGGGGTTAACCCTCTGGGGATAAAAAGGTTTGAAACCCCGGATCATTTCAGGAAAGAAATTTTTGGGTACAGTGACTGCCCGCAGAATAGTGGGCAGCTCCTGGGTAAAAATACAGGATGAACTCGGGGTTCTGACAGGAAAAGAAATGAGGTACAGTGATTGCACCGCTAATTTAGTGTTTTGCGGGCCTTCTGGGGTTTAATACAGGATTTTAACCCCGGATCATTCAGGAAAAGTAATTGTATGTACAGTGACTAAACCAGCAAAATTTATTTGAGTGCGCCCCGGGGAGGGTAATACGGTTGTAACTCAGGAAAAGTACGGATAAGTAATGAAATTTTTACAGTGATTTGCACCACCCGGGTTTTGTGGGTGAAGCTCTGGGGGTTAAACGGATGTAACCGGGGTTCATTTATTGACTAAGTAATGAATGTAAAAAGTGACTGCCCCAAGCAGAGTATTGAGTGCAGCCTGGGAGTATAATACGGATTTTTTTTCCCGGATCGGGAAAGGAAAATTTTAATGTTGTAAAAGTGACGCACCAAAGAATTTTTTGGAGCGCAGCTCTGGGGGAAAAAAAATACAGGCTTTTTGTTCGGGGTAAATGCGGATAGATCTTTAAAATTAAATCCCCTTGGCAATAACCCTTTTTCTGTCTTTCCTTTTTGAAGCCTTTGTTTCAGGGGGTGGGGAAATGACGCCTTTCACGCTTCTTTTCTTCTCCTAACAAACATGGAGGGGAACTTTTTTTTTCCCGTGACCCCAAGGGAAATAACTTTACTCCACAAAGGGAAAAGGAGAAGAACATTTTTTAAGGGATTTTTTTGAGCCGTCACCGCCCGGGCCCAAACGGGGACTTTTAAAGTTGTAAGAGGGGGGCAGAGATCAAAAGTCTTGTGTTCTTTGGGTTTTGGAGCGGGTAAAGGGGAAAAAAATTTTTAAATCCAGTAAATTTAACCCAGCGCAGAGATTAAAAATTTTATTTTAAAAAAATTAAAAATGCATACAAATTGAAATCTGCAAAATTGTTTTGGGGGGTTGAAAAAAAAATTTGAAAAACTTTTTTAAAGATTGAACTTAAACTTGGATTTTCCACTTAAATTTTAACAGCAAGCAAATCTGGGTTCGGATGGGAGGGAAACCAAAGCCCTGGGGGAAATTTTGGAACTTTTTTGGTTTTTTGGTGATTGTTTTAAAAAATTTTTTTGAGAAAACTCACAAAAATTGTTCAAAAGGTTTAAAATGGATATTAAATTAAATTGACAGCAACCCGGGGTTTTTTGAAGAAAACACAAATGGAAACACAATTTTTATTTTTTTCCCTGCAGAACCCCCGGGGAAAGTGGTGATTGTATGAAGCATAGTAAAACTCCAGTGTGTTCTCAATGTGAATGAAATTATTCTATTTTCAAAAAAAAAGCAAGCAGAATTTGTCAATGGAAAAGGAATTTGAAAAAAATTGTTTAATGGGCTGAAAAACTCCAAGGGTTGTATTTAAATTTAAAAATTTTCCCATTTAAATACAAAAAGCAAAAATCTTGAAAAAGGTAAGGAATGGAATTTTTCCCAAATTCTAGACAAAAACTGAGAAAAGGGATTTTAAAATTAAGGGGGAAAAACCCCAGTGTCCACTCTGGATGTAAATGGGGATATTCCACTCAATAACAGCAAGCAGAGATATTGAAAAAAAATAAAGAATGGAGACGCGTAGTCCAGTGGAAATCTTCAGAAGTTTTTGTTAATTGGTGACTGTATGAGAAGTGAAAAATTTCATATGTGTTCTGAATGGAAAGAGTCAAATCACTAACGGCAAGCAGAGATCTTGAACATAGTGAGGAATGGAAACGCAAAGTCTAGTGGAATTCTGCAGAAAGTTTTGCTATATGGCGATTGTATAAAAAGGGAAAAACTTCAATGAATGTTCTGAAGGTAAACATGGATATTCCAGTTTCTAACAGCAAGCAGAGATCTTTAAAAAACTAAGGGAAATGGGGACCTTTCTAAAAAAATTTTTTAGAACTTTGTTGTTCGGGGATGATAAAAAGTGAAAAAAATTAAAAATATGGTTTCTGAATGAAAAGATCAAATAAAATAACGGCAAGCAGAATCTTGAATGTGAGGAGGGAAAACGAAAAGTTTTGGGGAATTCGCAAAAATTTTGCTTATGGCGTTTTTTAAAAAAAGTAAATTCTAATATGGTTCTAAAAGTAAAAAATTGATTTTCCCCAATTACTCCAGAAAGCAGGATTTGAAACGGTAAGAATGGAGATGCAGAGTCTAGTGGAAATTTGCTGAAAGTTAAGATATATGGCAATTGTATAAAAGGGTAAAAATCCAGTTGTTTTAAAGGGAAAACATGGATTTTCCCTTTTTCAAACAGAAAGCAAGATCTGAAAATGGGGAAAGGTGAAAAAGCAAGTCTCCCCGAAATCTACGAATTTGTTACGTGGCGAGTAAAGAAAAAGTCAGAATTTTCACACCCCAACATGGCTGCCTTTTGTAGGCATGTGCCGATACGCCGCAGGCCGGTGTCTGCTTGGGAAGCTGGTATGCCCCTGACCGGGTCGCTTGGGGAAATGGGCACCGCTGGCCGGGGGTCTCTTGGTGTGCCCCAAACGCCCCCAGCCCGAGTGTCTTGGTGGGTTTTCTGTACCCCCGGGGCAGGTCTGCTTGGTATGCTGGTATGTGCCGCCAGTCTGCTTGGGGTGTGGTTTTGCCATGGCCTTTGGGCTGCTTGGTGTGTTGGGCGCCCAGCCCTTTGGGCTGTTTGGTGTGCTGCTACGCCGCTGGCCTTGGTTGTTTGTGGTGGTTTTGGGCCCCCAGCCGGGGGCGCTTGGTGTGCCCGGGGTTTACCGCTTGCCGGGGTTGCTTGGTGTGCTGGTATGCCGCTGGCCTTGGGGCTTGGGTGTCGGTAGCCGCAGCCGGGGTTGTTTTGGTGTGGGGTTCCGTGGCCCTTGGTCTGCTTGGGGTGTGTCGGAGTCCCACCGGGGTCTGCTTGGTGTCCCGGGTTCGCCGGGGCCCAGCATCTGCTTGGGTGTGGTACGCCGCCTGGCCTTGGTTGTTGGTGTCCCGGTATGCGCTGCCGGGGTTGCTTGGTGTGTGGGTATGCCGCCGGGGGGGTTGCTTGGGTTGGGTAGCCGCCGGCTGGGGTTCTTGGGTGCGGGTATGCTGCGGGTTTGGGGTTGCTTGGTGTCCCGGTTCGGCTGGCCGGGGCTGCTTGGGGGCCCTTTTTCGCCGCTGGCCGGGGTCTCTTGGTGTGTCGGTTCGGCTGGCTGGGGTCTGTTTGGTGGGGCTGGTCTCCGCCGGTGGGGTCTGTTTGGGTTTTGCCGGTATGCCGTGGCTGGGTCTGTTTGGGTGTGTCGGTATCCCCCGGGGGGGGGTCTGTTGGTTTCGGGTTCGCCGCGGCGGGAGTCTGTTGGGGGTTGCAGGACCCCAGGCCCGGGGTCTGTTGGTGTGCAGGTTACCCCTGGGGGGGGTTGCTTGGTGCCCCCAGTTCGCCGCTGGGGGGGTTGTTGGTGTTCCGTTGCCCGTGGGGGGTTGTTGGTGTGCGGTACGCCCTGGGGGGGTCTGCTTGGTTGGGTACGCCACTGCCGGGGTCTGCTTGGTTTTCCCGGTTCGCCGGGCCGGGGTCTGCTTGGTGTGTGGTACGCCGGGGCCGGGGTTGCTTGGTGTGCCGGTTCGCCGTCCCTGGGGTCTGCTTGGTTTGGCGGTTCCCCGCGGGCCGGGGTCTGTTTGGGGTTGGGCGGTTCGCGCTGGCCGGGGTCTGCTTGGTGGGGGGTTCCGCCCTGGCCGGGGTCTGCTTGGTGTCCCGGTTGCCGTGCCTGGGGTCTGCTTGGTTGGCGGTTCCCCGTGGGGGGGGTCTGCTTGGGTGCCGGTTGCCCCTGCGGGGTTTCTGTTGGTTTTGTGCGGGTTACGCCGCGGCGGGGTTGTTTGGTGTGTGGTACGGCTGGGGGGGGTCGTTGGTGTGTGGTACCGTGGCGGGGTTGTTGGTGTTCCAGTTCGGCGCGGGCCCGGGGTCGCTTGGTGTGTGGTATGCCGTGGCCCGGGGTCTTTTGGTGTGCGGTTCGCGCTCCCCGGGGTCTGCTTGGTGTGTGGATGCCGCTGGGGGCCGGGGGGGGCCCCCCCGGGGGGCCTTGGTTTTTTGGCCGGGGGGGGGTTTTTTACCCCCGGGGGGGGGCCCTTGGGGGCCGGGGCTCCCCGGGGGTTTTGGGTTGGGTTGGGGGGCCCGGGGCCCTGTTGTGTCCGGTTCGCCGCCCCCCGGGGGTTGTTGGTGTGCGGTTCCCGCGGGCGGGGTCTGCTTGGTGTGCGGTTGCCGCTGCCGGGTTGTTGGTGTGCGGTCCCCAGGGCCCCGGGGTTGTTGGTGTGTGGGTTGCCGCGGGCCCGGGGGGCTTTGGTGTTCCTTTTTCGCCGCGGGCCGGGGTCTGTTTGGGGTTGTGCGGGTGGGCCCCTGGGGGGGGTTGTTGGTGTTCCGGTCCCCGTGGCCGGGGTCTGTTTTGGTTTTTCCCCTTCCCGGGGCCCGGGGTCTGTTTGGGTTTTTCCGTTCCTGCTGCCGGGGTCGTTTGGGTTTCCCCGGTTCGCCGGGGCCGGGGGGGTTGCTTGTTTGGGTTTCGCCCTGGGGGGTTTGCTTGGTGTGCTGGTATGCCGCCGGCTGGGGTCTGCTTGGTGTGCCGGTAAGCCGCAGGCTGGGGTCTGCTTGGTGTGCTGGTATGCCGCTGGCCGGGGTCTGCTTGGTGTGCCGGTTCGCCGCTGGCGGGGTCTGCTTGGTTTGCCGGTTCGCCGTGGCCAGGGTCTGCTTGGTGTGCCGGTATGCTGCTAGCTGGAGTCTGCTTGGTGTTCCGGTATGCTGCTGGCTGGAGTCTGCTTGGTGTGCCGGTATGCCGCTGGCTGGAGACTGCTTGGTGTGCCGGTATGCCGCCGACCGGGGTCTGCTTGGTGTGCCGGTATGCCGTCGGCCGGGGTCTGCTTGGTCAACCGGTACGCCGCCGGCCGGGATCTGCTTGGTGTGCCGGTACGCCGCTGGCCTGGGTCTGCTTGGTGTGCCCGTTCGCCGCTGGCCGGGGTCTGTGCTTGTGTGCCGGTTCGCGCTGGCGGGGTCTGCTTGGTGTGCTGGTATGCCGCCGGCTGGGGTCTGCTTGGTGTGCCGGTTCGCCGCTGGCCGGGGTCTGCTTGGTGTGCTGGTACGCCGCTGGCCGGGGTCTGCTTGGTGTGCTGGTACGCCGCTGGCCGGGGTCTGCTTGGTGTGCTGGTACGCCGCTGGCCGGGGTCTGCTTGGTGTGCCGGTTCGCCGCTGCCCGGGGTCTGCTTGGTGTGCTGGTTCGCCGCTGGCCGGGGTCTGCTTGGTGTGCCGGTTCGCCGCTGGCCGGGGTCTGCTTGGTGTGCCGGTTCGCCGCTGGGGGTCTGCTTGGTGTGCCGGTTCGCCGTGGCGGGGTTGCTTGGTGTGCCGGTTCGCCGTGGCCGGGGTCTGCTTGGTGTGCCGGTTCGCCGCTGGCGGGGTCTGCTTGGTGTGTGGTATGCCATGGCCGGGGTCGCTTGGTTGTGCCGGTTCGCCGCTGGCCGGGGTCTGCTTGGTGTTCCCGGTTCGCCGCTGGCCGGGGTCTGCTTGGTGTGCTGGTACGCCGCCGGCCAGGGTCTGCTTTGTAAGCTGGAGCAGGCAATTCAAGTTTGGTATTCTTATCGTGTGAACGTCTCCCGTGGATTCGGAGGTTCTAAAGCTGAACATGAAGCGTTTCATTTCTGGACGGATGAACACACGGGAGCAATTCAGCTTCACAGACAAGAAGAGACGTTCAAACACCTTCCCTCCTACGAGGCTGATGTACAGATGTCACCCGTGTTCTGACAGTCCCAACCATCCGCTTTCAAAGCTAAGAAACCGAACAAGTGGCCCCGGGGCTCCGCAGAGAAGCTGCTCATCTGGGGGGAACACGAGGGGGATCAGCGGTCTCAAGCCTCAAATGTTTCATATAAACAAGCAAGAGACGTTAGAGCCTGAAATCAAAATCTGCCACCACTGCCCTGGTGGCTGGTGTTGGTCTTCTTCTGGACTCTAGGGCTGGTTATGATGTAGGACACTTGTTTGTAACCACACATCTGTCTTACATCGTATCTAGCCATATAGTCGAGAAGAAGACCAACACCGGCCCACCAGGGCAGTGGTGGCAGAATTTGCTTCATTAGAAGGGGAGAGAAGAATTTCAGATGCCAAAGGGAAAAATTAAGAAATACCTTTGACTGCTGACTTTAACCATGATAGGGTTGGACGGACTCTCCAGAGAACCAGGAGATCCTTTGAGGGCCCAAAATCTCAATAATGTACCCTCAATATACCAGGGTCTCAAAGGTCCAGCAGAAGACAACCTTTTTTGGAACCGATTATAGAAATAGTCATCTGATATCCCAATCAACCCTGTGGTCATGCCCATGTCCTGTATAGATAGAGGTTGGGTCCTAAGAATAAGACCTCCGGTGGCCCCACGGAATTTCAGTCTGACACTGACCATGACTACCGCTGATGGGGATGTTGTCTGCAGATTGACCACTCTTACGTAAAGAATCCCTCCCAACATTGCTAAATCTCCTGTAGTCCATGGTCCATGATGCTCACCACTCGTGGGGGTATATAGATGTGACCAGAGGTAGAGGTGACCAGTGGTAACCGGTAGTAAGTGGGAGGCAGCTGGGCACGGTGAGCCCATGAACTGCTTGGACACATGTGGAGGTTTCCAAATATTTCCCATGTCTGGTACAAATTGAGAAAATGAAAGAGTTCTTAGAAAATGGTCGGCTGTGCTTAGTTGGGAGATGTCCAAATTGTGGGCTGCAGGAGATCGGCACAGTGTAAGTGGTCATGGTCCTGATGGCATACACCCCCGTGTCCTAAGGGAGTTAAGTGATGTCATAGATAGGCCCCTATTTTTAATATTTATGGACTGTCTAATAACGGGGTATGTCCCAAAGGATTGGCGCATAGCAACTGTGGTGCAAATAATCAACAAGGTGACAAAAAGTGACCGGATCCTACAGGCCGGAAAGTTTTACCACTGTGGGTAAAATGTTTGAAGTTTTTCTCAGAGATGCTATCCTAGAGGATCTCACTAAAAATAAATGTATAACGCCGTTCCAGCATGGGTTCATGAAGGATCGGTCCTGTCAGACTAATCTCATCAGCTTCTATGAGGAAGTCAGTGCTAGACTGGATCGGGGTGAGGCACTGGATGTCATATATCTAGATTTTTCTAAAGCATTTGATTTCGGTGCCACATAAAAAGGTTGGTAAATAAAATGAGAATGCTTGGATGGGGGAAAATGTGTGCAATGGGTAAGCAATGGTCACTGTAGAAAAAAAAGGGTGGTGTTTAAGGTGATACTCAGAGGTCCGTTCTATGGGAACCACGGGGCCAGTATTGGAGGGGCACTTTTGCTAGTGGGGTCCAGGGGGGTCAGTTTGGGGGGGGTCATGTTACTAGGGGGAAACCCAAAGGTCTCAGTTTGGAGGGGTCATGTTACTAGTTAAAGGGTTGTCTACTACGGCTTTTACCCTACCTCAGTGTGTTGGCGGCATGGATTTTGGAATTCGGGGCATGTTTTTTGTCTCCCCTTTTTCCCCCCCCCCCCCATCTCCTCAGCACACAGATAGCTCTCCTCCTTGACTGCAGTAAATTCTTTACAGGGGGAGGGCGAGGGGGTTTGCTCCCGATTTAAACCCCTGTGGTGCCTCCCTAGATCTTGCTTATGCTGAACAGCTGACTGTGCGTGCTGTGGTGGTCTTGCTGCCCCCTCCCCCCGAGTCAGGAGACAGCAGGGGAAGGGTTGATTATGAGTGGAAGGGTCTGTAAAGCTGTGTATGCAAATAGCGAGCGAGGGGATGAAAAAGGGTTTCCCTTCCCCCCTGCTTAGCATAAAAATCCCACGGCATCTAAAGCAACAACAAAAAAACCCCGGTCAAAAACAGAACAGGGAGCTGTGACTGAGTTACTTTAATCACGAGTGTCACTAATAAGCAGAGGGGAAAGGGGTATAACCGTTCACATGCCCCCCTGATCTGTTTATTAATATTGCCCAAAAGTCCAGAGAACATTAGGGATTATACTAACAATTTCCCTTTGATGTCCTTCACTGCCCACAGATCGCCCCCTTGTTTCCCCTCAATTTTTTAAAGGGGCAGGAGGCGAGGCACCCACGGGTTAATCCGGGGCAGACAAGCTACCGACAGAACCAGGCCTCCCCCCCTCCCTACAAAAAACCCTAAAGGGGCCCTTTACCTGTGCAGGGATGCTCTGTGCTCTGACCTGTATTGAGAAGCTGATGATCACCAGGACGGGCAGCAGTGAGATAAAAAAAAACAGGTCAGGGCTATGGATTTGAGGAGGTGTGCACCCATACAGGGATAACTCAAAATCGTAGGAATTTGAAATATATTTCAAGTGCTTTTTTTTTTAAAGTTTTTAATTTAAACCAAATTGTAGCGAGACAACCCCTTTAAAGGGCCCCAAAGGGGGAGTATTGGAGGGGGATGTTTACTGTGAAAACTCCCAGGGGCTGATTGGAGGGGTCACGTTAGTGTGGGGACCACAGGGTCAGTATTGGAGGAGTCACTGTTACTAGTGGGGCCAAGGGTCAGTATTGGAGGGGGGCATGTTGTAGGGGGACCCCAGGGCTCAGTATTGGGGGGGTCCTGTTTATTGGGGACCCAGGGCTCTGTATTTGGGGGGGGTCCTTTAGTAGTGGGGACCCCCAGGGTCAGTATTTGGGGGGTCACTGTTATAGTGGAGACCACAGAGATAGTATTGGAGGGGTCCCCTTTTTAGTAGTGGGGACCAAGGGCTGTATTGGAGGGTCACTGTTAGTGTGGGGACCCCAGGGTCAGTTTTGAGGGGTCACTGTTACTAGTGGGGGGACCACAGGGGTCAATATTTGGGAGCTCATGTTTCTAGTGGGGCCAAGGGGTCAGTATTGGAGGGGGCATGTTTGTAGTGGGGACCCCCAGGGGTCGTATTGGGGGGTCATGTTAGTGTGGGGACCACGGGGTGTTTTGGGGGGTCAGTTGTGTGGGGGGACAGGGGTCAGTTTGGGGGGGTCCTGTTATAGTGAGCTCAGGGGTCGTATGGGAGGGGTCATGTTACTAGTGGGGGCCCCAGGGGTCAGTATTGGAGGGGTCACTGTTATAGTGAAGACTACGGGTCAGTATGGGAGGGGTCATGTTATAGTGGGGACCACAGGGGCAGTTTGGAGGGGGGGCATGTTCTAGTGGGGACCAGGGGTCAGTATGGGAGAGGTCACTGTTGTGTGGGGCCACAGGGTTCAGTATTGGAGGGGTCACAGCTCCACAGGGGTCAGTGTTGGAGGGGTCACTGTTTAGTGGGGACCCAAGGGGGTCATATTGGGGGTCACTGTTTTTAGTGGAGCCACAGAGATCAGTATTGGAGGGGTCACTGTTAAAGGGGGGGACCACGGGCTCAGTAGGGGGGTCACTGTTTGTAGTGGGGACCACAGGAGTCAGTACTGCAGGGGTCATGTTGTAGTGGGGCCACGGGTCAGTATTGGAGGGGTCACGTTTTTGTAGTGGGGGACCACAGGGGTCAGTATTGGTGGGGTCACTGTTTCTAGCGAAGACCAGGGGCCCGGTGTGGGGGGGTCACTGTTTGTGGGGGGCCACAGGGGTCGTATTTGGGGGGGGTCCTGTTACTAGGGGGGGACCAGGGCTCAGTATGGGGGGGTCACTGTTAGTAGGGGGCCCCCCCCGGGTTCGTATTGGAGGGGCACTGTTACTGGGGCCCCAAGGGGGGCAGTATTGGGGGGTCACTGTTTTTAGTGGGGACCCCCAGGGCTCGTTTTTTGGGGGGGTCACTGTTTTATGGAGCCCAGGGTCGTATGGGAGGGGTACTGTTGTAGTGGGGACCCCGGGTTCAGTATTGGGGGGGTCCTGTTACTGTGGAGACCAAAGGGGTCAGTATTGGAGGGGGCACGTTACTAGTGGAGCCACAGGAGCAGTATTGGAGGGGTCATGTTATAGTGGGGACCCACAGGGCTCTTTGGGGGGTCCGTTACTAGTGGGGACCCGGGTTCAGTATTGGGGGGGGTTATGTTACTGTGAAAACTACAGGGTCAGTAGGGGGGAGGGGGGCATGGTTTCTAGTGGGGGGCCACGGGGGTCAAATTTGGGGGGGTATGTTACTGTGGGGACCCCAGGGTCAGTATTGGAGGGGTCATGTTACTAGTGGAGACCCCAAGGGGTCAGTTTGGAGGGGTCACTGTTATGTGGGGACCACACGATGGAGGGGTCACTGTTGTAGTGGGGGACCGGGCTCAGTATTGGAGGGGGCATGTTATAGTGAAGGCCCCGGGGTCAGTATTGGGGGGTCACTGTTTGGGTATGGGGGACCAAAAGGGCTCCGTATTGGAGGGATCATGTATAGTGGGGACCCCCAGGGGTCAGTATTGGGGGGTATGTTATAGTGGGGGCCCCAGGGGTCGTATCGGGGGGTTTACTGTTACTAGTGGGACCCCGGGGTCGTATTGGTGGGGTAATGTTACTGTGGGGCCCCGGGTTCGTATTGGGGGTCATGTTTGTGTGAAGATACAGGGTCAGTATGGGGGGGGGTACTGTTATTAGTGGGGACCACAGGGGTAGATTGGAGGGGTCCTTTTTTAAATGGGGACCACAGGGCTAGATTGGGGGTCATGTTATAGTGGGGCCACAGGGGTCAGTATTGGGGGGGGGTCACGGTTACTAGTGGGGGCCCCAGGGTTTAGTATCGGAGGGGTCATGTTTTTGGGGAAAAACAGGGCCAGTATTGGAGGAGTCAATGTTACTAGTGGGGACCACAGGGGGGGCGTATGGGAGGGGTACTGTTACTAGGAAACTACAGGGCTGTATTGGAGGGGTCACGTTACTAGTGAGGGCACAGGGGGGCAGTTTGGAGGGGCACTGTTCTAGGAGGCCCACGGGGTCTTTTTTGGAAAGGGGGCATGTTTAATGTGGAGACCACAGGGGGCAATATTGGAGAGGTCACGTTATAGTGGAGACACAGAATCAGTATTTGGGGGGGTCCCTGTTATGTGGGGACCCAGGGGTCGTATGGGGGGTACTTTTATAGTGGGGACCACGGGGTCAGTATTGGGGGGGGCACTGTTATGTGGGGACCCCGGGTCAGTTTGGAGGGGTCACGTTACTAGTGGGGCCCAGGGCTAGTATTGGGGGGTCACTGTTACTAGTGGGGACCACAGGGGTCAGTATTGGAGGGTCACTGTTACTAGTGGTGACCACAGGGGTCAGTATTGGAGGGGTCACTGTTACTAGTGGGGACAACAGTAGAATATCGATCTTTGCAGACGATACTAAGCTCTGTTAAGTAATCCACACAATAGAGGATAATGTGTTATTACAAAGGGATCTGGATAAGTTGGAGGCCGGGGCAGAGAAGTGGCAGATGAGGTTTAACACTGATAAATGCAAGGTTCTGCACATGGGGAGGAAAAATCCATTACATGACTACATGTTAAATGGAAAACACTGGGTAAAAGTGACATGGAGAAGGACTTGAGAATCCTGGTGGACAGTAAACTTAATTGTAGCAGCCAGTGTCAGACAGAAGCTGCCAAGGCAAATAGGATCATGGGGTGTATTGAATGGGGCATAGAGGCACATGATGAGAACATTATTCTCCCATTATACAAGTCACTGGTTAGACCACACCGGGGAAATTGGGGACAGTTTTGGGCACCGGTGCACAGGAAAGACATTGTAGAGCTTGAACAGGTTCAAAGGCCACAACAAAAGTAATAAAGGGACTGGGTGGACTACAGTACACAGAAAGATTAGCAAGATTAGGGTTATTTAGTTTAGAGAAAAGACGGCTTCAGGGGGGACATAATAAATATGTATAAATATATTAAAGGTCAATATAGAGATCACGCTTAAGATTTATTTATATCCAGGGCTGTATCCAGAGCAAGGGGGCGTCCTCTACGCCAAGGGTCTCCCAGACCCTTACTGATGACGTTGCCCAGACCCCCACCAATGACCTCTCCCGGACCTCCACCGATTACGTCTACCGGACCCACGCGGATGACGTTTCCTGGACCCCCACCTCTCCCAAGACCCATTGATGACCTCTCTAGAACCCCCACAGATGACCTCCCAGACCCACCGATGACGTCTCCCGGTCTTCAGGAGCGCGTGCGGCATTGTCTTGTGCTCGCATCCCGCCGTTTAACGAGCCGGTAAAGCATCCTCCATTATTCTTCCAGAAGACAATGAGGAGCCTGCGCCTCGTGTGATGATGCAATGAGCTGTAAATCACCGCCGCTGCCGCTGTCGGAGCCATTTCTCAATATGACAGCTGTGGATTCTTCCAAACAACCTTGAGCATCTGGACTCGTGGGTCAAGGTCTCTCTTGACCGAGCTCCAGGACCTTCCCAGCTTCTTCCAGATGTCACTCAGTGAAGGTCAATGACCTCCCGGGCTCCGTCCTGTGTGTCCTTCAGGAATTCACCCTATCCTCGTTCAGTAGTTATCATGATGATGAAGAGCTCGGGCTCGATCTGAAGGGGAACTCCGAGGACGTCCTCACTTGGCTGCGAGGACATGGTGCATAGTTACCAAAACCATTTGAGGATTTCCATTCACATCAGGATCTGCACCAGTATAGATCTCGATCCACCAGTGTCAATCCCTATTCACCAGTATAGATCCCGAGGAATCACAATAGGTAATTTCTACCAGTGTAAGTCCCTATTCACCAGTATAGATCCCGATCCACCAGTTTAGGGCCCAATGCACCAGTGTAAGTCCCTATTCACCAGTATAGATCCCGATCCACCAGTTTAGGGCCCAATACACCAGTGTAAGTCCCTATTCACCAGTATAGATCCCGATTCACCAGTTTAGGGCACAATGCACCAGTGTAAGTCCCTATTCACCAGTATAGATCCCGATTCACCAGTTTAGGGCCCAATGCACCAGTGTAAGTCCCTATTCACCAGTATAGATCCCGATTCACCAGTTTAGGGCACAATGCACCAGTGTAAGTCCTTATTCACCAGTATAGATCCCGATTCACCAGTTTAGGGCCCAATGCACCAGTGTAAGTTCCTATTTACCAGTATAGATCCCGATTCACCAGTTTAGGGCCCAATGCACCAGTGTAAGTCCCTATTTACCAGTATAGATCCCGATTCACCAGTTTAGGGCCCAATGCACCAGTGTAAGTCCCTATTCACCAGTGTAGGTCCAGATGCATCACGATAGATCCATTTCTGCCAGTATAGGGTCCATCTCTGCCCATGGCCTTGAGGTCAGAGGTCACGTGCAGGTGAGGTTGGGCCTGTGATTGGTTGCACCTGTCACGTTAACGCTGAACGTTCACTACTTCCTCCTGGAAGACCGGAGCGGCAGTGAACGGGAGCCGCTGGGGAATAAGTGTGAGGCTTATCTTCTATGTTTCATCATAGGCAATAGACCAACGAGCAATTTCAGGGCCTGGCCCCCCTTTAAGCTGTGTTTTTGATTATTTTAACTCTTCCTTTTTTTAATCATTTGTTTTTTTTCTTCACTCGCCCCCCCCACTAGGTTTCTCAATAGGTGTACGACACAGGTTAGCTCCTCCCCCTCCCTGAATACTGACCTCTCATCTGCGTAAGTCACAGAGCATGCCCACAACACTCCCGTACAAGTCAATAAGACATGGACACAGCTCACCTCCTCCTTCCTGCACAGGTCACAGAGAATGCCCACAACACTTTTCTATACAAGTCAATTGGACACGGACACAGCTCTCCTCCTCCTCTTCCCTGCACAAGTCACAGAGCATGCCCACAACACTCCCATACAAGTCAATAAGACATGGACACAGCTCACCTTCTCCTTCCTGCACAGATCACAGAGCATGCCCACAACACTTTTCTATACAAGTCAATTGGACACGGACACAGCTCACCTCCTCCTCTTCCCTGCACAGGTCACAGAGCATGCTCACTACACTCCTATACAAGTCAATAAGACATGGACACAGCTCACCTCCCCTTCCTCCCTGCACAGGTCACAGAGCATGCTCACTACACTCCTATACAAGTCAATGAGACATGGACACAGCTCACATTCCTCCTCTTCCCGGCACAGGTCACAGAGCATGCCCAGAACACTCTCCCAATTGGACACAGACACAGCTCACCTCCTCCTCTTCCCTGCACAGGTCACAGAGCATGCTCACTACACTCCTATACAAGTCAATGAGACATGGACACAGCTCACAGTCCTCCACTACCCTCCCCATGTCACATCGCATGACCACACCACTCTCCCAATTGGACACTGACACAGCTCACCTCCTCCTCTTCCTGCACAGGTCACAGAGCATGCTCACTACACTCCTATACAAGTCAATGAGACATGGACACAGCTCACATTCCTCCTCTTCCCTGCACAGGTCACCGAGCATGACCACAACACCCGCCCAAGAGGAAATTGAGAAAGATCTGGTAGTCCTATGCCCTGCACAGGTCACAGAGCATGCTCACTACACTCCTATACAAGTCAATGAGACATGGACACAGCTCACCTCCTCCTCTTCCCTGCACAGGTCACAGAGCATGCCCACAACACTCTCCCAATTGGACATGGACACAGCTCACCTCCTCCTCCTCCCTGCACAGGTCACAGAGCATCCTCACAACACTCTCCCAATTGGACACAGACCCAGCTCACCTCCTCCTCCTCCTGCACAGGTCACAGAGCATGCCCACAACACTCTCCCAATTGGACACAGACACAGCTCACCTCCTCCTCCTCCCTGCACAGGTCACAGAGCATCCTCACTACACTCTCCCATACATGACAATGAGACAGCTCCTGTTGACTAAATCATATGGTTCATGCAGCTGCAGTAAAGTATCTCACTAAATGCTGTTTAAAGCAACTCGAGCAACATGTCCGACCCCATAATCATGTACAAAAAATAGAGCAAACACATTTATAGTCAGAGCGACTCAGAAACAAAGACCCTTCTATTTACTGACAGCAGGCAGAGATCTAGAAAAGACTATGAAAGTTTTTCTCACAGGCTGCAGACCCCTTCCATGGCTTCACGCCGGCGCTGCGTGCACGCTCTGCGGTATATGTGTATGACTTGTCCATTCCTCATGACAGACGTCCTGTAAACCTAAGCCGTGGCGCGGGGGCTCCTGGTGCCTCGTTCACACTCTGCGGCGAACAATGGTCCTCACCAATCACAGCACAGCACCCATGGGGTTAAGCGCTAACACCGGCTGGAACAATGCGGGAACCCCCAGACTGGGGCACAGCTTAAAGGGGTGCAAAGGCTGCAGAAAATGTGGGTCCTGGCAGGGGGGTAACTAGAATTCCCGGAGTCCCCCCCCTGCACCTAATGACAATAAACTGAAACAGCAGCAGAAGCAGCAATAATGAAAGGTATAAATAATACCGTCATATATAAGGGAGCCTACACAGTAGAGCTGGAGATATAATAATACCGCCATATATCAGGGAATCCACATAGTAGAGCTGGAGATATAATAATACTGTCATATATCAGGGAACCCACATAGTAGAGCTGGAGATATAATAATACCGCCATATATCAGAGAACCCACATAGTAGAGCTGGAGATATAATTATACCGCCATATATCAGGGAGCCCACATAGTAGAGCTGGGATATAATAAAACCGCCATATATCAGAGAACCCACATAAATAGAGCTGGAGGTATAATAATACTGCCTTATATCAGGGAACCCACATAGTAGAGTTGGAGATATAATAATACCGCCATATATCAGGGAATCCACATAGTAGAGCTGGAGATATAATAATACCACCATATATCAGGGAATCCACATAGTAGACGGAGATATAATAATACCGCCATATACAAGAAAACCCCCATAGTAGAGCTGGAGATATAATATTACCGCCTTATACCAGGGAACCCACATAGTAGAGCTGGAGATATAATAATACCTGCCATATATCAGGGACCCCCCATATAGAGCGGAGATATAAATAATACCGCCATATATCAAGAACCCACATAGTAGAGCTGGAGATATAATATTCCCTGCCTAACCAGGGAACCCACATAGTAGAGCTGGAGATATAATAAAACTGCCATATATCAGGACCCACTAGTAGAGCTGGAGAAATATAATAAACCGCCAATATCAGGGAACCCACATAGTAGAGCTGGAGATATAATAATACCGCCATATATCAGGGAATCCACATAGTAGAGCTGGAGATATAATAATACCGCCATATATCAGGGAAGCCACATAGTAGAGCTGGAGATATAATAATACCGCCATATATCAGGGAAGCCACATAGTAGAGCTGGATATATAATAATACCGCCATATATCAGAGAACCCACATAGTAGAGCTGGAGATATAATATACCGCCATAAAATAAGGGAAACCCCCATAGTAGAGCTGGAGATATAATAATACCGCCATATATCAGGGGAAACCACATAGTAGAGCTGGAGATATAATAATACCGCCATACATCAGGGAACCCACATGTTTGAGCTGGAGATATAATAATAAACCCCCATATATCAGGGAATCCACATAGTAGAGCTGAGATATAATAAACTGCCATATAAACAGGAGCCCACATAGTAGAGCTGGAGATATAATAATACCGCCCCTATTAAACAGGGAACCCACATAGTAGAGCTGGAGATATAATAATACTGCCATATAATCAGGGAACCCACATAGTAGAGGGTGGGGGATATAATAATACCCCATATATCAGGGAACCCACAAGTAGAGCTGGAGATATAATAATACCCGCCATATATTTAGGGAAAACCACATAGTAGAGCTGGAGAATAATAATACCGCCATATATCAGGGAACCC
Organism: Phyllomedusa bahiana; assembly: GCA_025379985.1. Classification (NCBI taxonomy): domain Eukaryota; kingdom Metazoa; phylum Chordata; class Amphibia; order Anura; family Hylidae; genus Phyllomedusa; species Phyllomedusa bahiana. The sequence goes on along the minus strand of JAODAL010045915.1, from coordinate 8,176 downwards.
ACATAGAGGGTGGAGATTAATAATACCACCATATATCAGGGACCCACATAGGAGAGCTGGAGAAAAAATAATACCACCATATATCAGGGAACCCACATAGTAAGCTGGAAAATAATAATAATACCACCATATATCAGGGAACCCACATAGTCGAGCTGGAGATATAATAAACACCGCCATCTATCAGGGAGCCCACATATTGCAGAGCTGGAGATATAAATAACACCCCCATCTATCAGGGAGCCCACATATAGCAGAGCTGGAGCTATAATAACACCGCCATCTATCAGGAAACCCACATATAGCAGAGCTGGAGATATAATAATACCGCCATATATCAGGGAACCCACATAGTAGAGCTGGAGAGCAGGAAGACACCAACTACTTGTCCCTTGCAATACGGAACAATATTCTTGTATCTGAGTGGCCCCTCAACCTCTGGGCCCCACAGCCGCTCTGGCTAATACACCCATGGGTCCTGGAATCTAAGAGGCCCAAAAGGTCCCTGAGGAACAGAATCTGAAGGGTGAAGATTTGTTCTACAATTTGCATCATTATATGGTTTTAAAGCGGATTAATATCTCAGCATATTAAAAACCATGCCCACATCAATCAACTCCACCCACTATCAATCAACTCCACCCACTATCAATCAACTCCACCCATCATCAATCAACTCCACCCACTATCAATCAACTCCACCCATCATCAATCAACTCCACCCATCATCAATGAACTCCACACACTATCAATCAGCTCCACCCACTATCAATCAACTCCACCCACTATCAATCAACTCCACCCATCATCAATCAACTCCACCCATCATCAATCAACTCCACACACTATCAATCAACTCCACCCACTATCAATCAACTCCACCGATCATCAATCAACTCCACCCACTATCAATCAATTCCACCCATCATCAATCAACTCCACCCATCATCAATGAACTCCACACACTATCAATCAGCTCCACCCACTATCAATCAACTCCCCACTTAATCAATCAACTCCACCATCATCAATCAACTCACCCATCATCAATCAACTCCCCCACACTATCAATCAACTCCACCCACTATTAATCACTCCACCCATCATCAAATCAACTCCACCCATCATCAAAAAAACCCTCCACCCACTATTAATAAAACTCCACCCACCATCAATCAACTCCACCCATCATCAATCAACTCCACCCACTATTAATCAACTCCACCCACTATCAATCAACTCCACCCATCATCAATCAACTCCACACACTATCAATCAACTCCACCCACTATTAATCAACTCCACCCATCATCAATCAACTCCACCCACAATTAATCAACTCCACCCATCATCAATCAACCCACCCATCAGTAAGCTCCACCCACCACCAATAAACTCCTCCTTCTCTTCAGCCGTTCTGGCTAATACACCCATGGGTCCTGGAATCTAAGAGGCCCAAAAGGTCCCTGAGGAACAGAATCTGAAGGGTGAAGATTTGTTCTACAATTTGCATCATTATATGGTTTTAAAGCGGATTAATATCTCAGCATATTAAAAACCATGCCCACATCAATAAACTCCACCCACTATCAATCAACTCCACACACTATCAATCAACTCCACCCATCATCAATCAACTCCACCCATCATCAATCAACTCCACACACTATCAATCAAATCCACCCATCATCAATCAACTCCACACACTATCAATCAACTCCACCCATCATCAATCAACTCCACACACTATCAATCAACTCCACCCATCATCAATCAACTCCACCCATCATCAATCAACTCCACCCACTATCAATCAACTCCACCCATCATCAATCAACTCCACCCACTATCAATCAACTCCACCCATCATCAATCAACTCCACCCATCATCAATCAACTCCACCCATCATCAATCAACTCCACCCACTATCAATCAATTCCACCCATCATCAATCAACTCCACCCATCATCTATGAACTCCACACACTATCAATCAACTCCACCCACTATTAATCAACTCCACCCATCATCAATCAACTCCACCCATCATCAATCAACTCCACCCATCATCAATCAACTCCACCCATCATCAATCAACTCCACACACTATCAATCAACTCCACCCATCATCAATCAACTCCACCCATCATCAATCAACTCCACACACTATCAATCAACTCCACCCATCATCAGTCAACTCCACCCACTATCAATCAACTCCACCCATCATCAATCAACTCCACCCATCATCAATCAACTCCACACACTATCAATCAGCTCCACCCACTATCAATCAACTCCACCCACTATCAATCAACTCCACCCATCATCAATCAACTCCACCCATCATCAATCAACTCCACCCATCATCAATCAACTCCACCCACTATCAATCAACTCCACCCATCATCAATCAACTCCACCCACTATCAATCAATTCCACCCATCATCAATCAACTCCACCCATCATCTATGAACTCCACACACTATCAATCAACTCCACCCACTATCAATCAACTCCACCCATCATCAATCAACTCCACCCATCATCAATCAACTCCACACACTATCAATCAACTCCACCCACTATCAATCAACTCCACCCATCATCAATCAACTCCACCCACAAATAATCAACTCCACCCACTATCATTCAACTCCAACCATCATCAATCAACTCCACCCATCATCAATCAACTCCACCCACTATCAATCAATTCCACCCATCATCAATCAACTCCACCCACTATCAATCAATTCCACCCATCATCAATCAACTCCACCCATCATCTATGAACTCCACACACTATCAATCAACTCCACCCACTATTAATCAACTCCACCCATCATCAATCAACTCCACCCATCATCAATCAACTCCACACACTATCAATCAACTCCACCCACTATCAATCAACTCCACCCATCATCAATCAACTCCACCCATCATCAATCAACTCCACCCACTATCAATCAACTCCACCCACTATCAATCAACTCCACCCACTATCAGTCAACTCCACCCACTATTAATCAACTCCACCCATCATCAATCAACCCACCCATCAGTAAGCTCCACCCACCACCAATAAACTCCTCCTTCTCTTCAGACTTTGGAAATGATACAAAAAGTTGCAAATTCCGCCTCCAAGTTCTTTGCTCGTCGTCAATGCAAAGCTCCAGCTAAGCTTCAGCATCCTGTAATGGTCAGTTCTGCTGGTCTGTAGAGCGATCTGCCCTGATCTGACACAGAGCACCAAATCTCCTGTAGAAATAGTGAGTGTTAAAGCTCTGGCTGCCTGGCCTCACCACTAGAGGGAGCCTGAGAGCTGAATGCAGACTGGATGTCCCCCTACTGGTGGCTGCAAGTAACATCTATCATGTACATGTATGACCTTTATGAGCTGGGGGTTTGGAGCTCTGTATCAGAAAAACGCAGCCTTGATCGCTATAGTGATCCATGGAGACTGAAACTTCCCTTCAGGTCATTGCTCTGACGTCCGGCGGCGGCGCCAGCGCTTGTCATCACTGCTCAGCCGAGCGCTGCAGTGACGTCTGGGACTAGATGGATATTGAGAACTGACAGGAGAAGATCCAAGAGCGCGGCGACCATCACCGCTGAGAAGAGAGACCGCGAGGAGGCGGCCAAATCCTTATTCAGGGAGCGAGTCGTTAAAGCAAACTGATCTCCATATCTATCACTGCGCCCTGCTGCACGGCCCCCGGGAGATGCAGCTGGAATATATAACGAGGAGAAGAAAACTTACATTACATGATAAAGAGATAATGCAGTAGATGTCTGAAGTCCTATGTAACACCACAGATAACACAGAGATAACTCTCTGAGTACAGATAATTTAGTAGATGTCCCCTGCAGTCCTATGTAACACCACAGATAACACAGTGATAACTCTCTGAGTACAGATAATGTAGTAGATGTCACCGGCAGTCCAAAGTAACCCACAGATAACAGTGAAAAACCCTCTGAGTAAAGATAATGTATTTAGATACCACCTGCCAGTCCAAATGTAACACCACAGATAACACAGTGATAACTATCTGAGTACAGACAATGTTGTAGATGTCCCCTGCAGTCCCTATTAACACCACATATAACACAGTGATATCTTTCTCTGAGTACAGACAATGTTGTAGATGTCCCCTGCAAGTCCTAAGTTAACACACACAGCTATCACAGTGATAACTCTCCTGAGTACAGATAAAGTAGTAGATGTCCCCGCAGTCCTATGTAACACCACATATAACACAGTGATAGCTCACTGATACAGACAATGTTGTAGATGTACCCTGCAGTCCTATGTAACACCACAGATAACACAGTGGATAACTCTCTGAGTACAGATAATGTAGTAGATGTCCCCTGCAGTCCCAATGTAGACACCACAGATAAAACGTGAAACCTCTCTGAGGTACAGATAAAAAATTTTTTTTATATTTTATTTTTTTTTTTGGGTTTTTTTTTTTTTAAGTAGAGTCCACCTGCAGTCCATGAACCACAGATAACACAGTGAGTAACTCTCTGAGTACAGATAATGTAGTAGATTGTCCCTGCAGTTCCTATTAACACCACTGATAACATAGTGGATAACTCGCTGAGTACAGATATTGGAGTAGATGTTACCTGCAGTCCTATTTAACAACACAGATAACACAGTGATAGCTCTGAGTACATATAATGTAGTAGATGTCTCCTGCAGTCCTACGTAACTCCACAGAAAACACAGTGATAACACATTGAGTACAGATAATGTAGTAGATGCCACCTGCAGTCCTATGTAACATCACAGATAACACAGTGATAACTCTCTGAGTACAGATATTGTAGTAGATGCCACCTGCAGTCCTATGTAACATCACAGATAACACAGTGATCCTCTCTGATACAGATAATGGCGTAATGTCACCTGCAGTCCTATTTACAACAACAGATAACACAGTGATATGCTCGGAGTACTTATAATGTAGTAGATGTCACCTGCAGTCCTAAGTAACACCACAGATAACGCAGTGATAAGTTTTCTGATTACAGATAATGTAGTAGATGTCACCTGCAGTCCTATGTAACACCACATATTGCACAGTGATAACTCTCTGAGTACAGATTATGTAGCAGATGTCACCTGCAGTCCTATGTAACCCCACAGATAACACAGTGATAACTTTCTGAGTACAGATAATGTAGTAGATGCCTCCTGCAGTCCTATGTAACCCCACAGATAACACAGGGGATCACTCTCTGAGTATAGATAATGTTATTAGGTATCACCTGCAGTCCCTATGTAACACCACAGATAACACATGATAACTCTCTGAGTACAGATCATGTAGGAGATGTCCACCTGCAGACCTATGTAACCCCACAGATAACACAGGGAATAACTCACTTGTGTATAGATAATGTATAGGTATCACCTGCATTCCTATGTAACACAACAGATAACACAGGATGAACTCTCTGAGTACAGATCATGTAAGGAGATGTCACCTGCAAGCCCTATGTAACACCACAGATAACACAGTGATAACTCTTGAATTAGATAATGTAGTAATGTACCTGCAGTCCCATGTAACACTCTATATACATATTGATAACTCTGAGTACAGGATAATGTTAATCATGTCACCTGCAGTCCTATGTAACACTACCTTATCCACTAACTTGCTGTGCCTTCAGATTTGGCATCACCTTGTTTTGTGCAAATTGACAATCTCATCTCTGCTACGTCTGGACCGGTCGCGACTGACTCGTTTCGGCTTCAGAGCTGCGCTCTTTAACGATAATTAGATTACCCAAATACAAATGCAATCACTAAATAGCGGCCTAAATTTATTGCGCAAAATGTGAGGATCCGCTGGAGAGTAGTGGACTCTCAGTCGGGCTGACCTTGTCGGAGGGGCGGCGGCGGCGGTATAGACGGCGTGCGCCATTACTCTCACTGGAGGGAAATGCCACCGGTAATGCATGGTAATCGTATAGGAGTCCATGTAGTATCCATTTTTCTGTTTAGCGGAACTCAGTCTCCCCTAGGTGCGCTCGCACGTTGCGCCCTGGGCCGGCCTATTGTTCTCGCTAATGAGCTCAGAAGAACATTTACAAAATATTTATATGACATCTGCTCCGATCGTTTATTCCCGCGTTCTGACAGTGAACATAATGAAACACAGCTCAGTCATAATTTACTAAGTAATTGAATGTTGATAAACAGTGCTGTGTTATCTTTAATTGATTCCCTATTTAACTTGCAAAGAAGGTTTAAAAAAAAACTCAAATGCAGTTATTACATCACATGGGCCGGCGCCAGCGCGTCCTACAACACGAGCCCGGAGATCAGGAAGGGACATGGACACTGGCAGAGACGGGAAAGATGGCCACTATGGCTCCTGGCAGACAATGGGTTCTATGGAGCCTCCAACGCGTCCAACAACACAGCCCGGAGCTCAGGAAGGGGCATGGACACTGGCAGAGATTGGCAAGATGGTGGACTGTGGCTCTCTGGCAGACGTTGGGTTCTATGATACTCAACGCCTCCTACAACATGAGCCCGGAGATCAGGAAGGGGCAATGACACTGGCAGAGATGGCAAGATGGCCACTGGGCTCCTGCAGACGTTGGGTTCTAATGGACCTCCAACCGCATCTAACAACACAGCCCGAGCTCAGGAAGGGGCATGGACACTGGCCAGATGATGGCAAGATGCCACCAATGGCTCTTAGCAAATGTTCATTCTATGGAGACTCCAATGCGTCCTACAATATGAGCCCGGAGCTCAGGATGGAGTACGGAAACTGGTAGAGATGGGCAAGATGGCTACCGTGGCTCCTGGCAGACGTTCGGTTCTATGGAGACTCCATCGCGTCCTACAATACGAGGCCGGAGCTCAGAATGGGGCATGGAGACTGGCAGAGATGGGTAAGATGGCCACTGTAGCTCCTGGCAGACGTTGGGTTCTATGGAGCCTCCAACGCGTCCTACAACACGAGCCCGAGCTCAGAATGGGCAGGAGACTGGCAGAGATGGGCAAGATGCCACTATGGCTCCTGGCAGAAGATGTTGGGTTCAATGGAGCCTCCAACGCGTTCCTACACACGAGCCTCGGAGCTCAGGAAGGCCATGGACACTGGCAGATGTATGGGCAAGATGGCCACTTTTGCTCCTGGCAGACGTTGGGTTCTATGGAGACTCCAACGTGTCCTACAACACGAGCCTGGTGCTCAGGATGTTGCATGGACACTGGCAGAGATGGTCAAGATGGCCACTATGGCTCCTGGCAGACGTTGGTTCTATGGAACTCCAACGTGTCCTATCCAAAACGAGCCTGGAGCTCAGATGGGGCATGGACACTGGTCAGAGAGTTGCAAGATGGCCAGCCATGCTCCGTAGCAAATGTTCATCTAGGAGACTCCCATGCGTCCTACAATAGCGCCCGGAAGACTCAGATGGATACGGAACTGTAGAGATGGGCAAGATGGCTACCATGGCTCCTTGCAGACGTTCGGTTCTATGGAGACTCCAACGTGTCCTACAATATGAGCCCGGAGCTCAGGATGGGGCATGGAGACTGGCAGAGATGGGAAAGATGGCCACTGTGGCTCCTGGCAGACGTTCGGTTCTATGGAGACTCCAACGCCTCCTACAATACGAGCCTGGAGCTCAGGATGGGGCATGGAGACTGGCAGAGATGGGCAAGATGGCCACTGTGGCTCCTGGCAAACGTTCGGTTCTATGAACTCCAACGCTCCTACAATACCGAGGCCGGAGCTCAGGATGGGCATGGAAATGGCAGAGAACGGGCAAGAATGTGACAGTGCTCCTCGCAGACATTCATTCTATGGATACCTGCCAACGCGTCCTACAACACGAGCCCGGAGCTCAGCATGGGGCATGGAGACTGGCAGAGATGGGCAAGATGGCTACCGTGGCTCCAGGCAGACGTTCGGTTCCATGGAGACTCCAACACATCCTACAATATGAGGCCAGAGCTCAGGATGGGGCATGGAGACTGGCAGAGATGGGAAAGATGGCCACTGTGGCTCCTGGCAGACTTCGAACTAAGGAGACCCAACGCCACCTACAATACGATGCCTGGAGCTCCAGGATTGGGGCATGGAGACTGGCAGAGATGGGCAAGATGGCCACTGTGGCTCCTGAAAACGT
>JAODAL010045914.1:0-31464 GCA_025379985.1 Phyllomedusa bahiana | reverse complement strand
GCCGGGAAGGTCGATAAAACCTTGTGCCATGCCTTTAATATGCAAAAGGGAGCTTGGTTTGGTCTTCATACAATGTTGTGTTTTAGTATGACACGAGAGGGACTGCCCCGCTCTTGAATCGTTCACCTTTTAAAATTCCCCGGGGAACTTAAGGGAGGGAAAAAACCGGGCCCAAAAACTGGAAGCAGAAATCCCAAGCCTGATAAGTCATCCCAAAGCCGCCAGCTGGAATTAAAAAAAGGCGAGGGCTCAGGTGGCAAAATCAGTGACAGAGTGGGGCCCGGGGTTTGCGGCGGCAGCCACAGCAGCATGAGGTCAAAAGGTGGCACAAATGAAATTCTGGAGGGGGCCCAAAAACGGAGTGGGCCCACAGAGTGGCACAATGACACAGGGTGTGGGTTTAAACGGCACAGCAAAAACCCCAAAAGCATGGGTCGGGCCCGGGGCCACTTGACTTTTCTAGAGGTGGCAAAAAAAAGGGTAGGCCACAGAAGTTGCACAAAGGGAAACAGTATGGGAGGGTCAGGGCCCGCAGCATGGGTAAAGAAAAAGTGGCCAAAAAAGGGACTTTCTGGAGGTGGCAAAAACAGGGGTGGGCCCAGAGATTGGGACAATGACACAGTGTGTAGGTCCCCGGCAGCAGCCAAAAGCAGCATTGGAGGCCCAGACAGGGGGCAAAATGCCCACAGTGGGGAAAGGTACGGCAGCACCCAAACAGCACAGCATGAGGTAAAGACAGTGGAAACCAAATGACACAGTGTGTAGGTCCCGGAAAGAAGCCCCCGCAGCAGCATGAGGTCAGACAGGGGCCCACAATGACATTTTTGGGAGGGGGCAAACCAGTAGTGGGGCCCCCAGAGTGGCAAAATTGCAGAGAGTGGAGGTGAAGGCGGCCCCGGGGCAGAAATGAGGTCAGAAAAGGTGGCACAATGACATTTTTGGGGGGTGGCAAAAAAGTAGAAAGGCCCCCGAGTGGCAAAATGACAGAGAGGGGAGGTAAAAGGGCGGCAGAGCATGAGGCCCGACATGGCACAAGGGGACATTCGGGCGGGAGGGCAAAACTTTTAGTAGGCCACAGAGTGGCACAATGACAGAAGTGGGAGGGGAAGGCGGCCCCCGCCTGGGGGTCGACGTGGCACAATGCATTTTTGGAGGTTTGGCCCAAAAAAAGTAGAAAGGCTAAGAGTGGCAAAATTTGACAGAGAGTGGAGGGTGACGGGGGGGGGGGGGGGGGGGGGCCCCATTTAGCAACAAAACATGGGGGCAGAGAGTGGCACAATGACACAGTGGGGAGTCATGGCCCCAGCAACAACTACACCCATGAGGTCAGAAAATTGGAAAAAGGGACCAGAGTGTGGGGGTGGGTGGAAATTCCATCCCGGGAAAAGAGGGTTTTGGTGGCAGAGGAAAAAAACTGTCAGCGTTGGTCGCATCGGCGGGTGGCGGCATCAGAATAGTGGATGAGGCAGGTAGTTTGAACCCAGACTCTTTCTCACAGTTTGGGAGAAGGGAATCATGATGATGTAGTCTGACGACCTAAGGCAATGGTGTGTGGAAATCTGGCGATCACGCCTGATTCATTTGACAAAGGTCAGTAGCTTCCACATTTCCCGTGGAACAAGCGGGTTCTCCTTGGGTAACGATGGCCACCGGGGGGGCCGCACTGTACACCCGCTGATGCACACACTACGGGCGCACGGCAGGAACAGCTTCTCCTCTGCAAACTCTGCAAGTTGCGGGCCACTCATCCAAGTTTTGGCTGCCCAGTAGTCCAGCGGATCTTCTAATGGGGTGCAGAGTGCTGTCTAAGTAGGCCTCTCCTGTTTGGATGACAGCGGCAGATGTGGCCCTCAACCGAGTGACCACCTGCTGCGACTTCCCCCTTGCTGTGCTGCCGACCAGGCCTGGATCTGTTTTGCCTCTGCACTCGCAGGTGAGGTGCCTGCCACTCTCTGTCTGACATACTGTTTCGTTCTAAAATGTACAGATACTGTTTGATGAAGATATCTGTATATGATAAATTCACACCCTTGTTTTTGACAATAATTGAACCTGTAACAAGCTTGGTAACCTTGGATATAAAATTGAGTCCACAAATGGGCAGGAAAATTGAACTTTTTATGTGCCGTTTAAAAACTCTGTGTAATTTTACTGAATATAAAAGCACAAACAGGCTTAATTAACCTTCGGATATGAATTATGCTACAGTATTTCTTCTGTGGTGGTGACAAAACAAAAGTTTCTGTTTTACTGAGTACAACTGCCAGTAACAACGATTAATTAACCCCTGGAATTGTAAATTGCGCCTAAAAATTGAAGCAACCACAAACTACGAGCTTATATAGTGTGTTAACTAAGGCAGTGTTTTCTACGCTAAACAACAAGAGAAAAAATTGTATTTAACCTTCGCTTGGAATTATGGCTACCCAGGAAATAATTGTATTTTTTGCGTGGAACAATAAGACGGTTTTCTTGGAATCACCCACAGCAGAAAAACAACGTTAAAATTAACCCCTGGAGTGTTAAAATGGCGCAAATAAGAATTGAGGCAGCCTCACAAACTACTAGCTTTGTAGAGCTGTTACAATTGGTATTTTGTGCGCTACACAACAAGAGAAAAAAAATGTAATTACCTTTGCTTGTGAATTATGCTACAGGAAAATTGTAATTTTTGGAGGTTGATAAACGAAGGGTTTATTTTTGTCATCACAGCAGGAAAAAAAGATAAAATGCTTAAATTTACTCCCCTGGATGTCAAATTGCGAAAAGAATTGAGCAGCCAAAGCATACTAGCTTGTAGAGTTTGTTACAATTGGCATGTTTTCTACGCTACACAACAAAGAGAAAAATATTGTAATTAACCTTCGCTTGTGAATTATGCTACAGGAAATTTTAAAATTTTTGGCGGTGAAAAAAGACGGTTTATTTTTGTCACCACAGCAGGAAAAAAACAAAGCTTAATTACCCCTGGATGTAAATTGCACCAACAACAATTGAGGCAAACCACCAAACTACGACTCTTTGTAGCGTGTACAATGGCGTGTTTTCTATGCTACACACAAGAGATAAAATTTTAATTAACCTTCGCTTGTGAATTATGCTACAGGAAAATTGGTAATTTTTGGCGGTGAAAAAGACGGTTTTTTTTTCACTACAGGCGAAAAACAAACGCTTAATTTAACCACTGGATGTAAATTGCGCAAAACAATTGAGCAACCATAAAACTACGAGCTTTGTAGCGTGATAACATGGCGTGTTTTCCTATGCTACACACAAGAGCAAAAAATTGTAATTAACCTTCGCTTGTGTATTTAGGACATACAGGGAAAATTGTATTTTTTGGCGGTGAAAATGGAGGTTTCTTGGAGTCACCACAGCAGAAAAACAACGCTTAATTAACACCTGGTTGTAAATGCGCAAAAAACAGTTGAGCCAGCCATAAATGAAGTGGTATTTGTATTGTTCAACGCTGTTTCTTTAATCAATACAACAGGAACAAGGCTTAGATCCCCTTGGTATTCAATGTGTGTGAGCAGTAGCATTAAAAATGTATATGCTGTTGCAAGTGGTACACGCACACTGGACTTCCGATCAATACCCCAAAAATCAGAAATAGAACGTTAAGAGAAGCAGTCTCTGAGACATGCTGAAACATCCCCACAAAATTACTGTATAAAGAAATCAGTTCTTCATGTAAGAGCTATCACATTCAGCCGCAGCAGCACCTTCCCTGATCGTACAGTTGGAGTGGAGTGTGAGCTACCCAGCGTCGCGCCCGGAAATAATATAGAGCGGGGGGGGGGGGATGTCACCGAATCCCGCCGGGTTCTCTGATTGGCTTCAATCTCTGCACAAATAAAAATTTTTGGTTCATGAAGGCTATGCCCTTCTTCCTGCCAGAGTGCTTTTGCCCCATGTAACGCCATGTGCCGCAGCCATTTTATCAATCAAATAGCACACTTCGTTCACCAGAATAAGTACCCCAAACTTCGACTCGTTCAGAACCAAAGTTTTTCCTGAAATTCTATAACGAATTCTATCGTTAGAAATCAATTTGCCCATCTCTACTTGGGGGCTGTCTTGCCTTAGAGAGTACATTATAAAGTTGATGACTCCTGGATAAAGCTAATTATTCCTATTTATCTCACAGAACCTATTTAAAACAGCTCTGTCAGGTTACCTTTGATCTCTGATATGGAGGCTGCTTAAGCTGGTGGAAGAGATGCTGAGCTTTGGGATATGTTCTTTCCTATGAGAGAATGATTTATTGTATTTATGTAAAAAAATGTGAAAATGCTGGCAGGTCTCAGAAAGAAAACCTGTGAGACCTGTATACTCATGAGAAAGCAGGACCCGGATGAGTAGGGGCATGAGCGATTATTATCCGACCCAAAAGTTGAAATCGACACGGTTTTAGGACTTATCGTAATTTCCGATCACGCGATAAGTTTAGGTGGACAATCTTATATATAATCTTTTACTATCGCGCACATGTTCAGCGTTTCCTGTTAATTTTGGCGGCCAGGCCAATCACTCGGAGGATAGTGGGGGGTGAGGAGGATGTTCGACGGTCATGACTGGGCGGTGTATGGATCTCATTGGCGCAAAAATCCACGTTGACCTCGTTCTTATATTATGTCTGCTGCATTTTCCTGTTCAGCTCATTATCGTTTATGTCACTTCACCCAGGACGTCTCGGACGTTTATTATCTATAGCTGTTCTTAGAGCTCTGAGGAGATAGTCTCTTCGAATTTCACAAAACCATCCACTAGTGTCTAAGACTTAGAATAGAGTTAGATTAGAGAATATCACTTCTTATTTAGTTCGAGAAAGTTTTAAAGAAATCTAGTGGTGTGTCCAGCCTCGGGTGTGTGGTAGGGGGAGGGGGTGGCAGGAGGAGAGGCTTTGGAAAGGAAGGGTGATATTGTTGTAGCCAGTGTGTAGTTAAGTGACCTTGAATAGAAAAAGCAATGTTATTTTCAACTTTTTTGGCCAGTAGCTGGCTGAAAGGACAGGTGAATGTGTCCCTTTTGTTTTTCCCAGGTCTTTTTGCTACTCACTGCGTGTCAGTGTTCCCCAAAACGGGCCATAACTTATCTATAACTTCTTAAAAAAAATTAGTTTTATTGGAAGTCTGTTGCACCTGTTGGCGTAAAGAGCTCACTTTTGTACGCAATTGTGTGATACATTTTCCTAGTAAATTGGCGCCTGTTGTCAGTGGTGTGAAAGACCGCATAATAATCTCATATAACATTTAAATATCTTATTGCAGTCGGTGCGTCTGCCGACAAAGAGCTCAGTTGGTAGCTAAATAGTGTTTTATAAATATTTCTTGTTAAATTGCGCCCTGGTTTTGTCAGTGGTGTGGCCTAGAACTGCCATATTAATTCATATAACATTTAAATACCTATTATTGCAGTCCGTGCGTCAATGTCAATTCAACTAAAATGGTGGTTCAAAGATAATTTCTTCGGCACTTTTTAATCTTTTAAAGGTTTCCATCGTTGCTGGTTTTGGGCATGTCCCGCTGTAAAAGAATCCAATAGTAAAAGGTCTTATTGACAATAAGCTAAATTTTGCCAAGACTTAGGCATCTAAATGAAGTGCGTTACTCGGTGTCCACCCTAATTGATCCACTTTCCAATATCAAAAAGTGAGTTAATTTCCTTCAACATTAGAATGCAGGAATTAGGAATTTGGACACAGGCCTCACCTGGGTCTCAACTGGAGACATCTGTTGCTTCAGCTCACGTTCTATGTCACGGTGGTACAAGTCAGCAGTGCCAGCAGTTATAGAATAGGCAAGTAACCGTAGCAGCAGCAGCAGAAGCAAGATGGGAAAGATATATTTTTTTTAAATAGTCAATTTCTTATTAGGAATGTGTATTCTGAGTGTCTATAAGGGCATTTTTTTGGTGTTTTTATTGGTCAGGTACTTTAAAATGGATGCAGGAGGTGGCAATTGGGTAGTTTTATGCCAGGGCCGCGAATGAAAAAGGTGCCTGGTGATATGTTAAAATTAGGAAAGTAGTAAGGGTGGGCCACCCATTTGATTTAGCTTCATGTGGCCGTTGTCTCTCACCGCACTCGCTGTAACTGAGGCCCTGCCAGCTGAACCTCCGCGTTTCCCAGATGGGACGTTCATTGCTGCCCACCTGCACCGCATATATGACAAGTTGTTGGTCACTGGTGCAAAAAGTGCTAGTGGTCTCCTGGCAGTTCCCATGTGCCATTTCCAATATCGGTGTCTTGTTTGTGTGAAAGGGTCCTCGTTGCTGCTTCCACTACTGTACCTGCTGTGGCTACGCCGTCCTCATGTTTTCTGTTAGCCAATGAACACAATGAATTATTTTAGCCTATGAATTGTTTTCTGTGACTTTTATAGCCTAATTGTCTTGCCTAAGATGCAGCACATATCCAGTTTACTGTTGTGGGTGTTTGTTAATTCCAGCTTTTCCTCCCCTGTTTGGGTGTAAGAATGAAGCTGTTGTTCCTCTCCCATAGGCTTTAATGGTCATCGGCGATTATCGACTATCGGCTATCGACATGATAATTTCCAAAATCTTTTATCTATAAGATAATGACTGTCAATACAATCGCTCATCACTACCCAGAAGCTTTCTCTATGACTCCTGGTAGAATATAAAAAGATTTTTACATGAAAATACCGAAATAAGCTATAACACGCTATCTCATCACTGAAAAGAATCAATTATCTATAAAGCCATTATACATGTATTTGCATAAAATACAGTGCCATGGTTTGCATAAAACAAAGGGAAACCTGTATGAAACAGGGCTTGCACAAGGAATGTTCTGGCGTCAAAAAGCTGCTAGTGACCAGTTCTATAGATGTATATGAACAGTGCACTCCAAACTTTTGGCACGAATAGTGCCTCGGGTACGCGCCAAAGACACTTTTTAGCGCGCCAAAGTTTTGGGGTGTTCTGGGGACATATCACACATGGAGATGGGCGCATCGATTCTAACAAAGTGAAATTCGTTTAGAATTTTAGGAAAACTTCGGTTCTGCACGAATTCGAAGTTTGGGGTGATTCGCAGGAACGAAGCGTGTTTTTTATTGCTAAAATGGCTCTTGCAAGAGTACTTGGCGTTACATGGGCAGAGAACCTGAAGGAAGAAGGAACATCCTCAATGACATGTGCAGACATGAAGGCCAATCCAGAGACGGCGGGGCCTTCTGTGACAATCACAGCACTATAAATTAAGGGACGGCTAGGGCTATCTCCATCTCAGTTCTCTCGTTGTGCCTGAACATAAGCGTCCAATCTGGCTGATCGCGCGCATAGCTCTCACTCAAAGCAAATTGCTTTTATCAGCGATCGGGGGAGAAGACCACCAGAAGTCTGTCAGTTGCTTGCCAGCATTCTGTATCTGCTGATCCATTCTGAAAGAAACTGCTCCTCTTCCATTATCATTTTGGTTTTGGTTTGTGGGGTTATTCTCATCTAAAGTCCAGGGGTGGGTCGAATTTTGCCCATATTACATTTAAATTTCACCTGTTCTTTTCAGTAGGGAATTTCATATCCAAGGATTTCTCAAGCCCGTTACTGGTCCACTTGGAGTCAAATACAGTGTGGTTTTTTTACCCCCATATATACATCTAAATTTAATCTGTTCCATTTTCTGGAGCGCATTTAATTTCCAAGGGTTAATTAAGCCTGTGTTAGTGGGTGTATTTGTACTCAATATACAGAATGTTTTTCACCCCCATTATTACAACTAAATTTTTGTGGTCATTTCTGGAGCGCCTTTTAATTTCCAAGGCGTTCAAAATTTAACCTGTTGTTAGTGGGTGTATTTGTAGTAAAATCAGCGTGTTTTTCACCCCATTATACGAACTAAATTTTTTTCTGGTCATTTCTGGAGCGCATTTAATATCCAAGGGTTAATTAAGCCTGTTGTTAGTGGGAGTGTATTTGTATAAAAAAATACAGCTGTTGTTCCATCACCCCCATATACGACTAAATTTCATCTGGTCATTTCTGGAGCGCATTTAATATCCAAGGGTTAATTAAGCCTGTTGTTAGTGGGTATATTTGTAGTAAAATACATAGCGTTTTTCACCCCCATATATGACTAATTTCTTCTGGTCATTTCTGGAGCGCTTTTCTATCACAAGGGTTTAATTAAGCTGTTATTAGTGGTTTTATATGGAGTAAAAATTACAGCATGTTTTGCCACCCCATATAACAACTAAATTTATTCTGGTTCCATTTCGGAATGCATTTCATATCCATGGGTTAATTAAGGCATGTAGTGCGATTTATTTGAGTAAAATATACGTGTTTTTCACACCATTATAAGACATAATTTCTGTGTCATTTTGGAGAGTATTTCATATCCAAGGGTGAATTAAAACCTGTTGTTGCCATTCATCTCCAGACCAGATGCTCCTGCTCCTGCCAATCATGGTGACAGCATGTCGTTCAACGACGGCGATTGCCAAGAGACAAACAGTTTGCGTCCCAACAATCCTAAGGTGCAAGAAGCTGATCGTGCTCCTGTCCAAGTTGTTGGTACTGCAGTCCCTCCCTTTCCAAGTGGTGGCCTCTGCACCGTTCAGAGAACTAATGGCTTGTGCCGAGCCGAGGCAGTACCAGCCCTTCACACATATGTAGAACAGAAGGTGGGCCAATCCTTGAGCCTATCGGTTTCTTCCAAGGTGCACGGCAGTGCGGTCATGTGGAGCTGTAACTACGGTAGGCGACAGTACTTGTTCTTTTATGGTTCCATGGGTGTATGTGCTTCCTGCCTGCTCACACAAACAACTTGGACAGGAGACAACGCTTTTCTCCTCCGCACATTTTCAAACTGTGCCTCCGGCGCCAATGTCCACTTCCTCCTCACTCCACCACCAACTCAGTCCTACACAAGTCTAAGTGTCTGCTCCATCATACCACATGTGGCAGGACACAGAGGTGTCATGCAGTTCTACACCTGGTTTGCCTGGTGATCATGGTGAACAGAAGAAGTTCACATAGGGTGAAGGAACTGCTCCGCGTCAGCAACACAAAATGATCCTGGCTTTCTCCACGCCAACGTGCAAATAGGAACCATGGTGACATACAATGGGAGGAACATAGTGTCCACGCTGCACCGAGGAGGGATAGTCCATGCACCCTGCATGGCGCACGTGTTCTAATCTGGTTGTCAATAGGTTCCTGATGGTCTTCCACCCATCTTCAAGACATCTAAAAATTGCGAGGAAAACATGTGCATGCCACTTTATCCATTCTACAAATGCAAGCACACCCTCCTCGAGGCTGGAGTGCTGATATGTGATGTTTCCACCCGTCGGAATTCCAGCTCCACTTGTAAGCGACTGTATGAACGAGAAAGGTCATTAACGATTATTGATTGTTCCAAAGCGGATCAGGAGTACTCCCCTGTGTAATTTTGATGTCAAGCCAGTGGCAGCTCATGCAATAAGTCCTGCCGTTTGCTCTGGCCCTTTGAGGTGGTGGCCCACGTTATTTTGTCAGTCGCCAGGATACGGGATGAATAACGTCATTCCATGCTTCATGCCTTGAACAGGATGAGCAAAATCTTCTGGCAGGGACTTCATCTGCCTACCATGCTCACGACCTCTTGAGTCCGGGTGGGGGGTGAACTGGAGGAGGTGAGGACATTGGAGCAGAAGCAGTGTCTGGTTGAAATGCGTGGTTTTTCTACCAGGTGACAGGAGAGGAGGGCAGGATAGGCATCCAGGGAGGGTAGAGGGAGATGAGGAAGACGAGGCAGGATCGATGTCCTAGAAGCTCCGTGGCAGATAACTGGAGATGGAGGGCCAGGGAGTCCCTCAGAGTCTCTTGCGCAGATGGCCGCAGCATGCTGATTGCCTGGCTGTGCCAGCCGAGTAGTCACCATGCGGCAGAGGGGATGACTTTTGGCTCTCCACCATCTTGGACCCTCGCTACTGGTTCCAAATGGTTGTCTGCCTTTTTTTTCAGCTGCCGAGAGGAGTAGTAAACTGGCGTACTATAGAGAATCCTGTGTAGGCATGTTGGCCGCTGACTATGTGCGGCATAGTCATCCTCTGACAGGTCGTCCGGGGGGGGTCCTATCGCTCACGTACCACTCGCCACAGCTCGCTTATGGGGAAGTAGGGGTGGTAGGACAGGTAGCAGCTCCGATCCGCAGCAGCCTAGTCTGTTTTCATGATGAAGCAGCTTCCTTCACCGGCCTGGTGAGGGGAGAGTATTCAGCAGGCAGCAGCAAGCCGTGGACCTGGAGCAGACCTTGAACAAGAGGTGGTGGCCTATCTTGGGACAGCACTCTGCCCCCCAGGTTGAAGATCCGCTGGACTATCTGGGCAGCTAAACTTGATGTAGTGGCCGCAACTTGCTGAGTTTCAGTGGAGTAGCTTGTCCTGCCCGGCCAGTAGTGTTGGCATCAGAGGTGGGTGTTCGTGCGGCGGGGCCTTCGTTACCCCAAGGACGAAAAAACCGCTCTTGTCCACCCGAAATGTAGAGCGACTGACCATTTGTTCAGATCGTATCAGCGTGGATCAGCCAGGCATTTCCACACTCACCAATGCCTTATGCACTCAGTTTAGATCAGCCATGACGCCCTCACCCAAAACTTTGAGAAATGAGTATAGATTTAAAATAACTACCTACCTCAGCACTTTTCTGATGCTGCCACCTGCCTGATGCCATCACATTCTGACAGTTGCTCAATCTGCTCCCACTATCTTTACCAGGGAATGGTTATAGCCACCCGCCTCACACTCTATCATTGTGCCACTCTTGACCTCATCTGCTGCTGCCGCCACTCACCTCTGACATTGTGCTCACTCTCTGAACCTCATGCTTTGATGCTGCTAGCCGACACCTCACACTTTGACATTTTGACTCTCTGACCTTCATTGCTGCTGATTGCGCCTTTCAACTTCCACACTGTGTCACTGTGCAATCTTTGACATCAATGCTGCTGCTGTTGCTGCCCGTCACCTCCCACTGTGTCATTCTTGCCACTCTCATAACTCTTTGACTCCTGTTGTTGCAGACGTCAAATCCTCAACTGTGTCATGTGCCATCTATGCGACCTGAATGCTGCTGCTGATTTGCTACCGTCATCTCACACTCTGTGTCATTGTGCCAATCTGTGAGGGCTACTGATGTTGCTGCCATTCTCGAGATTTTGTCATTGTGCCACTCTATGACCTCAAGCTGCTTGCTGTTGCTGCCCGTCAACCTCCACCTTATGTCATTGTGCCAATCTAGGGTCTTCTCGTTGTGGTTGCCACCTCCTGACTCTTTTCTTTGTGCCCATTCTGTGGCATAATGATGTTGCTGTGCCACTCCACATTCTGTCATTGTGCCACTCTGTGGCCGACAGATGCTTCTGCCCCCCCCACCCCCTTTCCTCAATCTGTCATTTGACCACCTCTGTGGGCCTCTGATGTGCTGTTCACCTCACACTCTGTCATTGTGCCACTCTGTGGCCATACTCATGTTCAGCCAATTGACCTCTGTCTACTGGAACAACCTGTGGTTTCCTAATGCTGCTTCCACCCATTCTCCATCTATGACATTGACACATGTTTGATTTTGACCTTCTTTTCACTGTCAGAAAAGAATGGGAAGGATCAGGATTTTGTCTAGCCAATAACGCAGGAGTGGATACAGAACACAGAAGACATGCAAAATATTCCCATTTTTACTGGTCATCTCTGTTTTAGATCAACTCCTGTTTGTTTTTGGCTTTAGCCATACTGATGGATTATTGACCGAATGGAAGTGAACACTGACGGATGAAAGGAAGGGTAAAATGATCAGAGACGTCAACACAAAATTTCTGCCGACACCCTCTCCACTCATTCGGGGGAGCCTCTACATGTATCAGCGTTTAACAGAACAGGTTCTGTCATATTCTGTGGAAGCATCTGGTGACAGTGTAAAGCTCTGGCCTCATGGAGTGACCCCTGCTGTGACGTCCCCCTTACTGTGCTGCCAACTGTGTCGGCTCCAGGAACCTACTATTGTGTTCTTTAACGCTATTGTAGTATCTTAGCCCTCAGCTCGTTTCTTTCCCGCTGGCGCTGACATAACTTTGTCAGGCTGTGTTCCCGCTTCAGTTTTTTGGTCAGTTTTGCCCACGTAAGTGCCCAGGGAATTTTAGAGTGAAGCGATTCTAAGAGCGGCACCTGTCGTGTGTGTCATAATAAAACACAGCATTGTATGAAGACCAAACCACGCTCCCTCTGCATATTTGAGCATGGCACAACGATCTACAGCACCCTGCAGGCTCTGTGCAGCCAGGAATAGCTGTTTTTTAACACGATTCACCGCAAATAAATTCGGGTCGAAACAAACTTTGGCACCGAACAGTTAGAACAGCCAGACCAAGTTAAAGGTGGTCTGGCTGAGCCTGAGTTATCGTACTGGCACTAGACTGCGCCTGTAGAAGAACAGGTTCATACATTCTGGCACAGTCTAAACTACCTTAAAGCGATTTAAAACTGGTCTATCAGCACCAGAATTCATACATGTCGCCCATAATGTATACAAAAAGACCAAGGGCGACATGTATGAACATTGGCGCTGAAAGGTCAGTTCTAAATCGCTTTAGGGCAGTGTAGAATGCGGCAGAATGTATGAACCTGTTCTTCTGCAGTTCATACTTACAGACGCAGTGTAGTGCCAACACGGCAAGTCTGGCTCAGGTACCACCTTTAACCTGGTCTGGCTGTTCTAACTGTTCTGCACCTAGATTTGGAATCAAAGAATCATATATGTGTCTAATTCTAAGATCGTGGAGCGACACGCCCTCAGAACGCCCCTAAACTTTGGCGTATTAAAAAGTGGCGCATTACAAAGGGACTTATCGCACCAAAGTTTGGAATGCAAACTTGTTCATACATTCTTTTTGGCTCAAAGTGCACCAGAAAACTGGCGCAGCCCCGTTCATACATATCACTTCTAGGGACCAAAAGAAGCAAAAAATAAATTACAGGTACTCACCTCATAGCAAAAGGGTTCATGAAATGTGTTTGTCACAAATAACTAATGGCGACATGTCAGAAAAGAGGCGCTTCCACGCAGGGCCGTTCCTAGACTAAATTGCACTCAGGGCGAGGTGAAGAAATTTTGTAGCCAGTTACCCTTGTAGCCATATGAGTTGCCCCCTGTAGTTAAGGATAATAAAATAATAAAAACTTACTTACCTTTCCAGGATCCCTGCAGCGCGTCCCGGTCCGGGGGTCTCCTGGGATGGGAGCCGAGACTCAACGTCGCAGGGGGCGTGGTGAAAGCCGTGCGCCCCCTGCGATGCTGTGTATGTATCCGCCCTCACTGAGCACTGATACATACAGGGAGGAGGCAGGAGGGGAGCGATCCGTCCTGCCTCCTCCCTGTACCGGCAGCTGCACTAAGTGTATGAAATGAAATGCGTTCCAGAAATGAAATGAAATACACTGCTGGCTTTGACTCTGCACGGTTGTTTTACAACAGCCATGTAGAGTTCAGGGCTAACCACGAGGCGGGTGGTGCCCCCCCTTGAGTGAGGGGAGCCCCGGCACCCCGGGCAATCGCCTGCCTCACCCACCCCTAGGAACGGCCCTGCTTCCATGCCAGTTTTAAGGCGCATTAAATGAGTGTATAATGCGCGTAAATAAATAAACCTGTCAAAAATCTGGCGTGTGGTATACCTTATATAGCATATTTAATGCATCTAATTTGTTGCCTAATTCCTGCCCTGTTTGATGCGCCTACTTTAAGCACATTCAAAAGTGTCAAATGTGCCTAGTTTTGGGGTACGACAGTTCGTTTGTATAGAGAATAGGGCGTCAACAGTTTTTTTGATGCAAAATACACCAAAAAAGTGGTGCAGCCCTAATGGGACATATCATCCTAAATATTTAGCAAAATAAATTTTAAAGACAGAATTAACAACACAATTGCTGAAAGTTTTTTTGGTCCCAAAACGTTTCTTTCAAAGTTTTTATTGGTTCATTAGAGGAGAGACGGAGATTGACTACAAAGGCCTTGAGACAGTAGGTGATAGCGAAACACCAGAAAAAGAAACAGGAATAGAAAAACCCAGAGAAAATCAGGAGGATTCATTTGGACAGAACCTGCTTTTTACAGCCAGCTTCAGTCTCACACTTCCTATTCAGGTTGTCGGAGGTTATACAGCAATGATCAGTGTGTAAGCTCAGCTATTCTTAGCTGAGCCTGTTAGAAGGACATAATTTTGTTGGTAAGAAATATAAACAAGCCCCTGTGCTACGAATAAGACACAGCAGGGATTGACATCACAACCTAACCAGGGCTGCTGTTGCAGAAAGAGGTGGTCGGTAAATTAGGGAAGCTTGTGTACACACTGCTCAAGTTCTAAAAGGAAGCAAAATTAGAATAGCAATGTATTTGGTAATATGATTTACCTTTGCCTACATGTTTATAGCTAATTGGTGTGGTAAGAATACCCCTTTAATGCTGACTGTTTATGTATCTAGGCAATTCCTGTCTGTCCCCTAAACCCATAAAAAGCTTGGAGGGAAAGTAATCAAAAAACTTTAGGGAATTTCTTTGCTAATTCCTTTGTTGAAATGTATTTTGGCAAAAATTGTTATTTGGGAGAGACACACTGTAAGATATATACACATAAAGATATCCATCCTCAAGGTCATTATCTCATCTTCTAGTTCATAGGTCTCAGACAAACGTCCCATAGGCCTTATACAACTCCTAAGGTTGTCATCTGTGGTTGAGCACACACGCTCCAGAGACAAGGATACTGGAGTCCTGCTTTATTAGATGGGACCAGAGTTTTCTCTTTTAACCCCTTGGACACAGCTGCCAATAGCGACTGTGGCATGTAAGGGATTTCCTAGAGAGGAGGCTCCCCCTGTCCTCCATTGGCAACCTGCTGAATGACCATGGGGTGCTGATGGTTGACTGAAGCTGTTGTCTGTCTGTGACATCACCCAGTCAGGCCCTGCCAGAATAGGCTGACTGACAATTGGCATAATACATTATGTGCTGCAGTATATTATAACAGAGATCAAGGGCCACATGTATGAAAACTACCTAGGTCTAAAACTCACTTTGTTGCCCATAGCAACCAATCAGGACGCCCCTTTAATTTCATATAATGCTTTGAAAAAATGAATGGAGCGCTCTGATTAGTTTCTGTGGGCAAAAAAGTAAATTTTAGACCTAGACAGTTTTCATACATGTGGCCCCAAGTGATCACTTAGTTCAGTGTCAAATTAGGCCAAGTAAACAAAATTTAAAAAAAATAAAAAATTAATAAAAACTATCCTTTACTAAATTACTAAAGCACAAAAAGTTACTGGTTTATTGCTACCCACTTAGGCAATAATTATGTGTTGCATCGACCTTGAAAGGAGTGTAGTCCATCAACTTAAATTTTTTTCTATGTGTGGCCCATCTGAGTTTGAGACCATTGCGCTAGCATGTGCTACCATCAGATAGGGGTTTATAGGTCAACTGAGAAATCCTCCTTAAAGGGGTTGTCTCACCACGCTGTTTCAGAACCAAAGGCAGTTTCAGATTCATACATGCTGTCTCTTCCTGGTTAGGCAGTGCGTGGTTCTATGCCAGTGATTAGCATCACCCCATAGCTCTTCTAATAGCACTGACATGAGAGCAGATGTTATCTATAAGTACAGAGAGCTACAGAACTCAAAGTAAACAAACAAATGAGACTACTTGTTTGCGATGACCTGTGGTCATCCCTGCTATCAGATAGACAGAGCAGAGAGAGAAGGGGTTAGCAGGTCAGTAAGCTAGAGAAACCTGTGTGCACTCAGAGCTAATAACATTTATCTTATCCCTTCAACAAAACCAAAAAATAAAGAAATATATTTGGAAAAACTCTTCAGTTACCCATCCCCCATCACATGTTTAAATCTAATCTATAGTTGAGACAATACGTGATGACATCAGAATGAACCTATATTCCACCATTATTGTAGATCGATGTGCTAGCTATACGAGATCGATCGATAGTCCGATAGACGGGCGCCGCAATCGATAAAGGTTTAATCGAAAGCAGCATCGATTAATGCGCGATGGCCATTAAAGTCTATGGTAGAGCAACACCACCATCATTTATTACACCCAAACAAGGCTGGAGAAACTGAAATTACTTCCACAACAGTCAAATGTAAACGTGCTACATCTTAGGCAACACACTAAGGTTAAAAAAAGTCACAGAAAAAAAAGGCACAGAACCATTTACTAACATGCTCTGGACACAGCCTGACCCTTACACCTTGCCATCACCCCACAAATTAAAAAAGTGCCCAGAATGCAGTAAGAATTGAACCATCAGTTACTTGAACTGGACATTGAATATCCCTTCCAGGAACGCAGCGATGATGCCCCAAACCGCATACCCCCACATATAAAAAGTGCCTGGAAAAAGTAGTCTTTCAACCACCATTTAGTTGAACAGGACATTGACTATACCAGTCCTGCCCCACACATGAGCCCCAAACCTGCTAATGACCCCCCCCACATATAAAAAGTGCCGGAAAAGGAGTCTTTCCACCACCCTTTTAGTAACTGGACATTGACTATAACCCTGTCCTGGCCACAGCAAGAGCCCCAAACCTGCATGTCCCACACATATAAAAAGTGCTGGGAAAAAGGAGACTTTTCTCCCACCATTTTAGTTTGAACTGGACATGACTAATAACCTGAACCTGGGCCACCAGCATGAGCCCCAACCAGCATGACCCCCACATTTAAAAGTGCCGAAAAAGATTCTTTCAACCACCATTTTAGTTTTCACTGGACCATTGACTATACCTTCCTGGGCCACAGCATGAGCCCCCAAACCCTGCATGAGCCCCACATTGAATTAAAAAAGTGCCGTGAAAAAGGAGTCATATCAACCACCATTTAGTATGAACTGCTGGACATTGACTATACACTGTCCCTGGGCCACATCATGAGCCCCAAACCTGCATGACCCCCACATTTAAAAAAGTTGCCGAAAAAAGGAGTCTTTCACCACCATTTTAGTTTGAAACTCTGGACATTGACTATACCTGTCGCGGGCCACAGCAAATGAGCCCCATACCTGCATGAACCCCCCACATTTAAAAAGTGCCGGGAAGAAAGGGATTCTTTTTCAACCACCAATTAATTTGAAACTGGACATTGACTATACCTGTCCTGGCCACAGCAGAGCCCCAAAACCTTCATTAACCCTCCCACAATTAAAAAGTGGCTAGGAAAAAGGAGTCGTTCAACCACCATATTATTGAACTGGACATTGACAATACCTGTCCTTGTACCACAGCAAAAGCCCCAACCTGCATGACCCCCATCATTTAAAAAGTGCCGGAAAGAATGGATTCCATTCAACCTCCATTATTAGGTTTTCACAGGACATTGACTAAACCTGTCCTGGGACACACATGAGCCCCAAACCGCATGACCCCCACATTTAAAAAGTGCCGGAAAAATATCATTCAAAACCACCATTTTAGTTGAACTAGGACATTGACTATACCTTCCTGGGCCACAGCATGAGCCCCAAACAGCAGTGGACCCCCACCTAATAAAAATAGCCGAAAAAGGAGTCCGTTTCCAACCACCATTTTAGTTTGAACTGGACATTGACAATACCTTCCTGGGCCACAGCATGAGCCCCAAACCAGCATGCACCCCCACAATTAAAAAGTTCCCGAAAAAAAGGAGTCTTTCGAACCACCATTTTAGTTGAACGTCTGGGACATTGACTATACCTTTCCCTGTGCCACACAGCAATGAGCCCCAAACCTGCATGACCCCCACATTTAAAAAATGCCGGAAAAAGGAGTCTTTCAAACCACCAATTTAGTTGAACTGGAATATGACTATACCTTCCTGGGCCACAGCAATACCCCAAACCTGCATGACCCCCCACATTTAAAATAGAGCCGAAAAAGGATCTTTCACAACCACCATTTTAGTTTGAACAGGACATGACAATACCTGTCTTGGGCCACGCAATGTATCCCCAAACCTGCATGACCCCCACAATTTAAAAAGTGCCTGGAAAAATGATCTTTCAACCACCATTTTATGTATTCACTGGACATGTGACTATACCTTGACCCTGGGCCACAGCAGAGCCCCAAACCTTCCATATGAATGGAATGAAAGATTAAATGACAGGTTGGATGTGGGAGAAATTGGAATGGAATGAGAAAAGCGATGGCAATGAAGTGAAATGGTCATGGGAATGTGACATGAAATGGTTTAAATAAGACGAGTTAGATGTGGAGAAAACAAACAATGAATGGAGAAAAAGTACCCCAGGATGATGAATGACCCCCACCTAGAAAAAGTGCGTGGAAAAATGAGTCTTATACAACCACCATTAGTTTCACTGGACCAATGACTTACCTCCTGGGGCCACAGCAGAGCCCAAAACCTCATGACCCCCACATTATAAAAAAGTGCCGTAAAAAAGGAAGGATCTTTCAAACCACCATTTTAGTTGAACTGGACATTGACTATACCTGTCCCAGGGCCACAGCAAGACCCATGGGCCGGATGGTACAGTGGGTGTCGGGAGAAAGCCCAGAGCTGCCTCCGACAACTGATAACACGTCAGGTTAAAATGCCCTGATGACGCAGCAACGAAAACTGTCCGATGCCTGAATCAGAGGTGCGGAAGCGGAAGTGTGAGAAACTCCACCCTTCCTCTGTACACAGTCAATACCTGGGTATAGCTCTGCCCCACCGTTATTGTGGACCAATAGAGCTTCCCTGGAAATACTGGTTGTTAACGCTCCATTTACAAACCAGGCCCTTATCTTGCATTCATTTTTTCTCATTTTACTCAACTGAGCTGGAGGAAAAGGTCTCGTACTTTGTCTCTTTCCTTCGCTCCATACTCCATGTCCTCAGACTAACCTACTCAGTACAAGTTTTCCTGTACCTCCTTTTACAATTCAGGGAAGGGAAATTTTTTACAGCTATTTGTGTAACATGCAAAGAATTTTTAGTACTTTAATTCTAGAAAACACATTTTTTAAAATAGGAGAAATCCCGAACCAAGTCCTTTGTTTCTCTTTTTTTTCATTGTGTAAAATGGGTTTTCTCCAATACAGGGATTGAATCTATGATAAAGATCTTGCAAAAACAAGTCTGTAAGAATATGTGTCCCATTAACAGTGTCCACCTATTCCCTGTTTCTGACAGCACCATCACCCTATGAGCCACTCTTTAGACAAATTGTGAAAAACAAATTCTGTTTGAAACAACATATTATAAGAATAGGGACCTGTAGTATCATCTAGCAGTCACAGCAAGAAGATGCCCCCAAAAATTCAAAGCATGAACCCTTGAGCCACTTTTGGTTAATGTGAAGAACAAATTACCATTTAGAAACACCATATTTTTGGAGGAATAATGACCTGTAGTATAGCTGCATACACAGCATAAAAGCCCCAAAACTTCAAAGCATTACCCTTGAGCCACTATGAGCAATTGTGAAGAACAATGTCTGTTAGAAACAACAAATTTTTTTAAAAAGGCCCTGTAATGTAATTGCTGAATACAAAGCAGCATGACCCAATAAAATGAAAAAATAGACTTCTCAGCCACACAGTAAAAATTGTGATTGATAAATGCCACTTAGAGCCACATTTCAGTTACAAAGGACCATGATTCATGCTGTATCTCACAGCTACATTACCCCAAAAAATTATAAATATGACTTCTCAGCCACTAAATAAAAATTGTGAGGGAGAAAATGCCACTTAGAAGCCACATTTTTCTGTGTTCCAAAGGACCCATAATTTATAGCTGTATCTCACGAGCAGCATGACCCCAAAAAATTAATAAATATACTTTCTCAGGCCCACTATTACAAATTTTTGAGGGAGAAAAGCCACTTAGAAAGACACATTTCTGTTCCAAAGGACCAAGATTATTGCTGTATCTCACAGCAACATGACCTCAAAAAACCATTTTATTTTGACAAAAAAAAGCTAACACTTCTTAAGATACAGTGATAAATGAATTGGAGTTGTCATAGAAACCTAGCTGTCTTTTACAGTCTCCACACAGCAAAAACCAGCCAAATGAACAGTGTGGGAAAAAGAGAATAAATAAATGCAGTTAAGAAATGATCATTTAAGGAAAAAGTATTTTGCAAGAGGTGACCCATATTCTGGTTTGAAAGGAATGGAATAACTGGCCAACAAATCGGTGACCTCGGCAATTTGGGGCCACAACATCTCAGATATCCATGGTGCCTGATCATCTTGATGAAAGTCCAAACGATCCACCACATTATCTGTGGAAAGCCGGATGCGTATTGTCTGTAATTACTACTCCCACCAGCTATCTTAATTCCGTCTCAGAAATGAACGCTGGCTGGCGCTGGAAGGACACCACCTCTATGGGGCGTGACGACCAGCTCGGGCCATACGTCCATTTAGGATACCCGATGAAGTCTAAAGGGGTCCTGAACACATGCAAAAACATGCGGAGTTGAGGATGACGCGAAATCGTGGGTGCACCATGATCTTAAGCTGAATCTCAGAGTGTATGTAATGTGTGCCCTGCAATTGCAATTCGTTGGAGAGGAGGTAAACCAGAGAAAGCCAAGGTCATCCCATTAGGGCTTTCTTGCCACCTTAGCCTGCAGCTGTGCCACTGCTAAACCCGTCTTGGCACTCTACTGCTGGTCACGTCGACCTGATGTTTATTCCACCGTGACATTTGGGGAACGTGAAGCAGACGCAACAGATGTCTCCAGTAGATACATCGCAAGACACTCATTTCCTCATTTTACTCTCTATTTGGGTTGGGTGGAAGGAAAGTGCTGATTTTGTTTTGTACCGGGATCCAGGAGGGTGGCCACCCAGTAACTGTTTTCCATTTTTAAATGGCCATAAGCGGGGATCATGTTGGAGGAAAATGGAGCATCCAAGCACTCATGTGAAGATGGAGCCTTGATTTCCCAAGCCTCTGGGTCGGGGGGCACTAGCAAACTGATCTTCCTCATCTTCCTCCTCCCCTCAAACGCGCCAACCTCTTTCCAAGGCAGGGACTCGTAACATCGGTGTCTAGGAATAACCCCTCCTCCTCCTCCTCCGCTCCTCCCGGCACAGCTTCAAAAACAGCCCGACTTGCCTGAGATGATGCACCCTGAGAGCTGATGCGCCACCTTGCACTAGCTCGGACCCGAACCACTGCCTAATGAAGACCGATAAATTGGAAACTGTCGGGCCTTGTGATTTGACGAGAGAAAGGCTCCGGTCCGCATCTGTGTCCGTCTCCTCCTCCTCGCTGTGGGGGACCTGTGTTTCAGAGTGTCCAACGTCGTTCCAGAACTAAGATCACCACAATGCTCATGCTGACAAGGGCATTGTCCGCACTGACCATTTTGGTGCTTCTCAAAACTGGCAAGGATGGTGCAGAGCTCATTTCACCTGCCTCCACTCTCGGTGGTTCAACACCCCGAGGTCCGACCGCTGCTTGCGGGCCCAAATGTTTCCACTTCTAACTGCGTAATGGCATTGCGCTGCTGCCACAAATCGCTGGAGCAGTGAGGGTGGAATTCCAGCGTGTTGCCACGCAACAAGAGAAAGGTTGACGGGGAGGCCGAGCTGACGCTGCAACGCAGCCAGCGGACGAAGCAGGTTTCGAACGGCGGAAGTGCGAACTCAGACCTCGAGCCTTACTTCAGCAGGCAGTCCAACCCGGTAGCTCTTTTAAAATTTCTGGACGACAAGGTTCATGACAGTGCCAGGGAAGGGATGTGCCCAGCCTACCATCCTTTAAGGGGGCCACAGATTTCGCCCGTTATCGCACACCACCTTGCCTGGCACAAGGTTCTTGTCACCCTGCCTTCGCTCGTCTCTTGCATAAGCCGTCCACAGCTTCTGACCGGTGTGACGTCTCCAAGCAGATTAATTCAACACGCCTGGTGTCTCTGGGCCACGTGATGCCAACCAGAGACCATGGGGAAAGAGCCCTGCACCCTCCCTGCGTTTTTGAAGAGCGGCGCCGAGCCAGAGAGCCAAACCGTCACCCCCAGAGACATACCACCCAGCTCACCCAGTGAGCTGTCAAGAGATAAACGGCCTTGGCCGTGCTTATGATCCATGTATCGGTGGTGAGATGACTATTTTCCGGACACAGAAGCAGACAACGCGCTGAAATTTTTAGATGACGACGTGGCTGGCCAGCAGGGACGGCTTTTCTGGCAAAGAATTGCCCGCTCGGCATCTGGTATAGGGGCAAGCGAAAGGCCATGACGAGGTCGGAACCCCTCTGTGTCCACCCGACGGAAAGCAGAAATTCCAAGGCCAAAAAGCCTGGCACTGCCGACATTCAGTGCTTTAGGCGTTGGATGGTTTTGGGTAAAGTGTTTTCTTCTGCCCCAAACCTGGAAACAGAAGCTGGAGTCTAGACTTGCTGTCTGTGACCGGCGTGCAGTTCGTCAACTGGCGGAAGGAAAGGTAGGAGGTCCTCTGATGTGCTGGTGGAACTCGGACGCCCGCGTTGAGGGCTGAAGCGGAGGCTACCCCTGATCCTGACTCAGAGAGACAGGGCAGCTGAGGAACGCTTGTGGTGGCGGAGGAGTGAGGAGGCGGAGACAGAGTGTGACAGTGGTTGGAGGCCCGCGCGTCGGTCTGGCCTTTTTGGCCAAGTGTCCCTCCATTTCTTCAACGCATGCATCGCTGCATGTGGACTAGACATGTTGATGTGGTGGTTAACCACTTAAGGTTCTTGCCTCTACTTATGCTACGGCAAAGGGCGGCATATGATACATCGCTGGTGAATCTGAGCTTGCTCAAGAAGGCCCAGCTTGATAGGTCCTGGACCTTTTGACGGCGATAATCGAGGGAGCGTGGTTTGCGCTGACCGTGGCTGGCGGAAACATATCAGCGACTTCTGCGACCGCCTTCACCCTTTTAGTGCGGGATCCCGTATTGACACTACCCCTCCGTCTTCCTCCTCGTCCACTATGAATCGCTCGCAAGCAAATTCTGCGGAAAAGACCAGCATGGATCCGCAATTCGTCATCATCAACATCATCAACACAGGTGACTTGGGTCGTCCTACTTTTCTTGCATCCAGAAGCTGCGGGCTACAAGCAAGGGTCCTGTAAGGCTTGCCCGACCGCTCCCGGATTTTTGCCGATTGACCGCTTCCTTCACCTCCTCTGATGTCATCACTAACTGGGCGTCAGAGCAAGAAAATCATCCTTTTTGGGCCTCTGATCTTTTAACATGCCTCTGACACCTCAACCGCATTTTTGTCCATACAAAGAGGTCATTCAGACAATGGATTATCCACAGTGTGGGTAACAACCGAGATACATTTGGGCTGCTTCATGTTGGACAGATGCTGATGAAGCTGCTACGACGACATTTGTGCGTGACTGCGAACAAGTAAGACTGCTAGATGTAGTTGCAATAACCACTGAAGACAGATTTGGCGACGCTGTACGATACTATAGATTCACATGCCCAGACCCAGCGATGACAGGCCAGACACCTGCAACTACAGATCCGCTGGCATGCGTGTTTCGCCAGCACAGTAATGAATCACCTTCACCTCGAACCTCTACACCTCCATGTGCTACCCCCCTCTTTGCATCGAATTTGGGGGGGGTTGGGAGCGAGGAAACGAGATGGTGGTAAAAGTTCAGAAAGATAAAAATTTGAGAAGAATGGAATAGTTTTGGAAAGTCTCTTATTAAAAGACGGCAAACCACAGCTATTCTCAAATCCCTCTAATCAAAAACAAAATTGCTGATTCAAATTAACTGCCAAGGTGTCTAATCAACAAATCTGGACTGGCAAATTCCAAAAAACACGTATCTGGTTATGTTTTTGATAATAATAAACGGTAATTTTTTTGCACCTTTCAATTCACCTGTGGTGGAATATAAATTCTGTTTAAGATTTACGTAGATGCTGCCTCAATAACAGTGCTGGGTGCGGCAACAAGTCAAAAAACCAGTAACTTTATGTTTTGATACAATAAACTGTATTTTTTCACCTTTCAACTCACCTGTGGTGATAAGAAATGCTGTTTTAAGATTTACGTAGATCTGCTCATTGAACAGTGCTGGGTGCGCAAAAGTCCAAAAAACACCTAACTGTTATGTTTTGATAAAATAAAACGTATTTTTTGTCAACTTTCATTTCACCCTGTGTGAATATAGAATTGCCTGGTTTTAAAGATGTACGTAGATGCTGCGTCAATGAACAGTGCTCGTGCCAAAAGTCAAAAAACACATCCTTTTATGT
This sequence comes from Phyllomedusa bahiana, assembly GCA_025379985.1. Taxonomy (NCBI): domain Eukaryota; kingdom Metazoa; phylum Chordata; class Amphibia; order Anura; family Hylidae; genus Phyllomedusa; species Phyllomedusa bahiana. The sequence continues at coordinate 7,198 of JAODAL010045914.1, read as the reverse complement.
ATGTGATATAATAAACCCTGTATTTTTTGCACCTTTTCCAATCACCTGTGTGAATAATAGAATTGCTGTTTAAAAATTAACGTAGAGCTCGCGTCAAATGAACATTGCAGGTGCGCAAAATCATAAAACACGTAACAGTTATGTTTGATATAATAAACTGATTTTTTTTGCACCTTTTCAATTCACCTGTGGTGAATATAGAATTGCTGTTGTTAAGATTTATGTAGATGCACGCTCAATAACATGCTGGTTCGAAAGTCAAAAAACACGTAAACAGTTCTGTTTTGAATAATAAATGGTATTTTTAGCACCTTTTCAATTCGCCTGTTGTGAATATAGAATTGCTGTTATTAAGATTTTACGTAGATCTGCGTCATTAAACATGCTGGGTGCGCAAAATCAAAAAACACGTAACTGGTTATGTTTGATATAATAAACTGTATTTTTTTGCACTTTCAATTCACCTGTGGTGAATAAAGAATTTGCTGTTTTAAATTAACGTAATGCTCGTCAATAACAGTGCGGGTGCGCAAAAGTCAAAAAACAACGTAACAAGTAGTTTTGATATAATAAACTGAATTTTTTTTGGCACCTTTTCAATCACCTGTGGTGAAAATAGAATTGCAGTTTTAAGATTTTACGAGATGCTGGCATCAAGAACAGTGCAGGTGCTCAAAAGACAAAAACCACGAACTGTTTTATTTTTTGATATAATAAAAGTATTTTATTGCACCATACAATCATCTGTGGTGAATAAAGAAATGCTGTTTATAAGATTACGTAGAAGCAGCGTCAATGAACATGCTGGTGCCGCAAAGTAAAAAAACCACGTAACGTTATGTTTTGATATAATAAACTGTAATTTTTGCACACTTTCAATTCACCTGATGGTGAATTTAGAATTGCTGTTTGAAGATTTACTAGATGCCTAGCGTCAATGAACAGGTGCTGGTGCGCAAAAGTCAAAAAATAACACGTAACTGTATTTTTTGAATATAATAAACGGTATTATTTTTTGCACCTTTCAATTCACCTGTGGTGAATATAGAATTGCTGTTTTAAGATTTACGTAGATTCAGCGTCAATGAAGTGCAGTGCCTGGGTGGCGCAAAAGTCAAAAACCACGTAACTAGTTATGTTTTGATATAATAAACTGTATTTTTTCACCTTTTCAATCACCTGGTTGGTAAATATAGAATATGCTGTTTAAGATGTTACGGTAAGAAGCAAGCGTCAATAACATGCTGGGTGCGCAAAAGTCAAAAAACACGTAACTTTTATGGTTTGATATAATAAACGGTATTTTTGCACCTTTCAATTCACCTGTGGGTGATTATAGAATGCCTGTTTTAAGATTTACGTAGATTGCTGCTCAATGAACAGTGATGGGTGCGCAAAAGTCAAACAACACGTACCGTGATGTTTTCGTACTGATACACTATTATTTTGCACCTTTCAATTCACCTGTGAGACTCTAACATTGTTGTTTAATATTATACGTGGATGCTGCGTCAATGAACAAAGCTGGTGCGCACAAGACAAAAAACTACGTATCTGTTTTTTATGATTATATTGTATAATACACGTATCCTTTTTCACCTTTCAATCACCTGTGGTACGATAGAAATTGCTGTATTAAGATTTACCTAGATGCAGCGTCAATGAACAAAGCTGGGTGAGGCAAAAGTCCCAAATACACGTATCTGTTATATTTCGTATAAATACACTTTATTTTTTGCACCTTTCAATTCACCCTGTGTGACTATATAATTGAGTTTTAAGATTTTACTGGATAGCAGCGTCAATGAACAAAAGCTGTGTGCTCAAAAGTCAAAAAACACATCAGTTATGTTTTCATAAATACACGGTATTTTTTTGCACCTTTCATTCCACCGTGTGACTGATAGAATTGCTGTATTAATATTACGTGGATGCTGCTCAATCGAACAAAGCTGGTTGCGCAAAAGTCAAAAAAACACGTATCTGTTATGTTTTCGTATAATACACGGAATTTTTTGCACCTTTCAATTCAACCTTTGGTGACTATAGAAATTGCTGTTTTAAGATTTACTTGATGCTGCGTCAAGATCAAAGCTGGTTGCGCAAAGACAAAAACACGTAATCTGTTAAGTTTCGTATAAAACACAGTAATTTTTGCACACCTTCAATTCACCTGTGTGACTATAGAATTGATTTTTATATTAACTAGGATGCAGCGTCATGAAAACACAGCTGGGTGCGCAAAAGTCAAAAAACACGTATCTGTTATCGTTTTTTGAATAATAACACGTATTTTTTTTTTGGGGCCACCATTCAATTCACCCTGTGTGACTATAGAATTGCCGATTTTAAAGATTTACGTGAATCTGCTCAATGAACAAGCTGGGAGTGCAAAATCATAAAACACATATCTGTTATGTTTTCCGGTATAATACAACGGTATTTTTTTCACCTTTCAATTCACCTGTGGTGACTATAGCAATTGCTGTTTAAGATTTAACGTGGAAGCAGCGTCAATAACCAAACTAGGTGCGCAAAGTCAAAAACCCGTATCTGCTATGTTTTTCGTATAATACACGTATTTTTTGCACCTTATCAATTCACCTGTGGTTAACTATAGAAAATATTAAACCCTGTTTTAAGATTTATGTGGATGCTGCATAAATAACATAAGCTGGGTGCGCAAAAGTCAAAAAACACGTATCATTATGTTTTCATATAACACTATTTTTGCACCTTTTCCAATTCACCTTTGACTATATAATTTGCATGTTTTAAATTTACGTGGATGCTGCTTCAATGAACAAAGCTGTGCGCAAAATCAAAAAACAACGAATCTTATTTTTCGTATAATACACGGTATTTTTTGCACATTTTCAATCACCAGTGGAGACTATAGAATTCGCTATTTCTAAAAGATTTACTGGAAGCAGCGTCCCATGAACAAAGCTGGGTGCGCAGAAGTCAAAAAAAACACGTATCTGTTATTTTCGTAAAATACAAACGGTAATTTTTGCACCTTTTCAATTCACCTGTGTGACTATAGAATTGCTGTTTATAAGATTTACGTGGAAGCTGCCGACAAATGAACAAAAGCTGGGTGCTCAAAAGACAAAAACACGTTTCTTTATGTTTCCGTATAATACACGGTATTTTTGGCACATTCAATTCAACTGTGGTGACTAAAGAATTGCAGTTTTAAGATTTACTTGGAATGCTGCGTCAATGAACAAACTGGGTCGCGCAAAGTCAAAAAACACGTAATCTGTTATGTTTTCGTATAATACACGGTATTTTTGCACCTTATCAATTCACCTTTGGTGAACAATAAATTGCTGTTTCAAGATTACTCGTGGAAGCTGCGACAATGAACAAAGCTGGGTTGAGCAAAAGTCATAAAAAACACGTATCGTTATGTTTTCGTATAATACACTAAGTTTTGCACCTTTCATTTCACCTTGTGGACTACAGAAATTGCATTTTTAAAATTAACGAGGAATGCTGCCTCATGAACAAAGCTTGGTGCGCAAAAATTCAAAAAACACGTATCTGTTAAGTTTTCGTATAATACAACGTATGTTTTTGCACCTTTCAATTCACCTGTGGTGACTATAGAATGCGGTTATAAGATTTTTAACCGTGGATGCAGCGTCCAAAGAACAAAGCTGGGTGCTCATAAGTCAAAATACACGTATCTGTTTTGTTTTTGTATAATACACGGTAGTTTTTGCACCTTTCAAGTCACCTGTGGTGACTATAGAATTGCTTTGTTAAATTTAACGTGGAATCTGTCGTCAATGAACAAAGCTGGGTGTGCAAAAGTCAAAAAAACACAATAACTGTATGTTTTCGTATAAATACCACGGTATTTCTGCACCTTTCAATTAACCTGTGGTGACTATAGAATTGCTGTTTTAAGATTTACTAAGCTGCGTCAATGAACAAAGCTTGGTGCGCAAAAAGTCAAAAAACACGTAACTTCTATGTTTTCGTAATAATACACGTATTTTTTTTTGCACCTTTCATTCACCTGTGGTGACTATAGAATTGCTGTTCAAGATTTACGTGGATAGCTGCGTCAATGAACAAAGCTGGTTGAGCAAAAGTCATAAAAACACGTACTGTTATGTTTTCGTATAATACACTATTTATGCGCCTTTACATTTCACTCTGTGGTGACTACAGAATTTGCCTGTTTAAGATTTACGTGGATCAGCTCAATGAAACAAAGCTTGGGTGCGCAAAATACAAAAAACCAGTATCTGGTTAGTTTACGTATACTACACGGTATATTTTGCACCATTCAATTCAACCTGTGGTGACTAAGAATTGCTGTTTTAAGAATTTACTTGATCTGCTTCAAATGAAACAAAGCTGGTGCTCAAAATCAAAAAACACGTATCTGTTATGTTTTCCGTATAATACACGTAATTTATTGCACCTTCTATCACCTGAGGTGACTATAAATAGCCTGTTTTAATATTTACGTGGATTCGCAGCGTCAATGACCAAAAGGCTGGTGCGCCAAAGTCAAAAACACGTATCTGTTATGTTTTCGTAAATACACGTACTTTGTTGCACCTATCAATTCACCTTTGGTTGACTATAGAATGCTGTTTTTAAGATTTACGTGGATGCTGCTCAATCGAAAAAGCTGGGTCGCAAAAGTCAAAAATACGTATCTGTTATTTTTCGTATTAATACACGGTATTTTTTCACCTTTCAATTCACCTGTGGTGACTCTAGAATGCGTTTTAAGATATACTGGACTGCTGGCGTCATGAACAAAGCTGGTGCGCAAAAGTCCAAAACACGTATCTGTTAAGTTTTCGTATAATACACGTATTTATTTTTGCACCTTTCAATTCACCTGTGGTGACTATAGAATGCAGTTTTAAGATATACGTGAACTGCGTCAATGAAACAAAGCTGTGCGCAAAAGCAAAAACACGTATCTGATATGTTTTTGTATAATACACGTATTTTTTGCACCTTTCAATTCACCTGTGGTGACTATAAAATGCTGTTTTAAAATTTACGTGGAAGCTGGCTCAATGATCAAAGCTGGGTGTGCAAAAGTCAAAAAACACATAACTTTATTTTTCGTATAATACACGGTATTTCTGTGCACCTTTCAATCACCTGTGGTGACTATAGAATTGCTGTTTTAAGATTTACGTGAAGCTGCGTCAATGAACAAAGCCCGTGGGTGCGCAAAGTCAAAAAACACTATCTGCTACATTTTTCGTATAAACACACGTTTTTTGCACCTTTCAATTCATCCCTGTGGTGACTATAGAATTGCTTTTTTAAGATTTACGTGGATGCTGCATAAATGAAACAAAGCGGTGCGCAAAAGTCAAAAAACACTATCTGTTTATGATTTTCATATAATACAACGTATTTTTTGCACCTTTCAATTCACCTGTGGTGACTATAGAATTGCAGTTTTAATATTTACGATGATGCTGCGTCCAATGAACAAATGCTGGGTGCGCAAAATTCAAACAAACACGTATCTGTTATGTTTTCGTATAATACACAATTTTTTGCACCTATCAATTCACCTGTGGTGACTAAGAATTGCTGTTTAAAGATTTACAATGGATGCTGCGTCAATGAACAAAGCAGGGTGCGCAAAGTCAAAAAACACTTAATCTTTTGTTTACGTATAATACACATATTTTTTGCACGCTTTCAATTCACCCTGTGTACTATAGAATTGATGTTTTATGATTTACGTGGATGCTGCGTCCAATGAACAAAGCGGGTGCGCAAAAGTCAAAAAAACACGTATCTGTTAGTTTTTGTATAATACACGGTATTTATTGCACCCTTTCAATTCACCCGTTGTGACTATAGAAGTGCGTGTTTTAAAGATTTACGTGGAACTCGTCAATAACAAGCTGTGGTGCAAAATCAAAAAACACATAACTGTTATGTTTTCGTATAATACAACCGTATTTTTTGCATACTTTCAATTCACGGCTGAGGTGCTAAAGTAATTTCTGTTTTAAGATCTTTACGGAACTTCGTCCAATGAACAAAGCTGGTTGCGCAAAATCAAAAACTCACGTATCTGCTATGTGTTCGTATAATAAGTATTTTTTGCACCTTTCAATTCACCTGTGTGACTATAGAATTGCTGTTTTAAGATTTACGATGATCGCTGCATAAATGAACCAAAGCATGGTGCCAAAAGTCCATAAAAACAACGTATCTTTTATGTTTTCATATAATACCGTTATTTATTGTGGCAGCCTTTCATTTCACCCTGTGGTGAACAAGAAATTTGCTGTTTTTAAATGTACGTGGATGCTGCGTCAATGAACAAAGCTGGGTGCGCAAAAGTCAAAAAACACGTATCTGTTATGTTTTCGTATAATACACGTTATTTTTTGCACCTTTCAATTCACCTGTGACTATAGAATTGCTGTTTTAAAGATTTACGTGGATGCTGCGTCAATGAACAAAGCTGGGTGCGCAAAAGTCAAAAAACACGTATCTGTTATGTTTTCGTATAATACACGGTATATTTTGCACCTTTCAATTCACCTGTGGTGACTATAGAATTGCTGTTTAAGATTTACGTGGATCTGCGTCAATGAACAAAGCTGGGTGCGCAAAAGTCAAAAACACGTATCTGTTATGTTTCGTATAATACACGTATTTTTGCACCTTTCAATTCACCTGTGGTGACTAAGAATTGCTGTTTTAAGATTACGTGGATGCTGCGTCAATGAACAAAGCGGGTGTGCAAAAGTAAAAAAACACGTATCTGTTATGTTTTCGTATAATACACGTTATTTTTTGCACCTTCAATTCACCTGTGGTGACTATAGAATTGCTGTTTTAAGATTTACGTGGATGCTGCGTTAATGAACAAAGCTGGTTGCGAAAAATTCAAAAAACACTCATCTGTTATGTTTTCGTATAATACACGGTATTTTTTGCACCTTTCAATTCACCTGTGGTGACTATAGAATTGCTGTTTTAAGATTTACGTGGATGCTGCGTCATGAACAAAGCTGGTGCGCAAAAGTCAAAAAACACGTATCTGTTATGTTTTCGTATAATAACACGGTATTTTTTGCACCTTCAATCACCTGTGTGACTATAGAATGCTGTTTTAAGATTTACGTGGATGCTGCGTCAATGAACAAAGCTGGGTGCGCAAAAGTCAAAAAACACTATCTTT
>JAODAL010045913.1:0-31465 GCA_025379985.1 Phyllomedusa bahiana | reverse complement strand
TTTTTTGGGGGACACTGGGGGTATTGTTTGGGGGCTTCGGGGTATGTTCTGGGGGCACTTGGCCGTCTTTTGGGGCACTGTGGGGGTCTTTCGGGGGGCAGGGGCGGTATGTTGGGGGGGCCTGTGGGCCGGTCTGTTCTGGGGCCTGGGGCCCGGTTCGTTCTGGGGCACTGTGATTTTTATGTTTGGGGGCACTTCCCCCGGTATTTTTGGGGGGCCTTTGGGCCCCGGTTGTTGGGGGGGCCTGTGGGGTATTTCTGGGGGCATTTTTGGGGGTACTTTTGGGGCATAATGGTACTGTTCTGAGGTCACGGTATCCGGTACTGTTCTGGGGTCACTGTGGCCGGTGCTGTTCTGGGGTCACTGTGGCCGGTCTTGTTCTGGGGGACATGTAGATGGTATGTTTGGGGCACTGTGGCTGGTGCTGTTCTGAGAGCACTGTGGCTGGTACTGTTCTGGGAGCACTGTGGCCGGTACTGTTCTGGGGACACTGTGGCCGGTACTGTTCTGTGGACACTGTGGATGGTACTGTTCTGGGGTCACTGTGGCCAGTGCTATTCTGGGGGCACTGTGGCCGGTACTGTTCTGGGGACACTGTGGCCTGTACTGTTCTGGGGGCACTGTGGCCGGTACTGTTCTGGGGGCACTGTGGCTGGTACTGTTCTGGGGACACTGTGGCTGGTACTGTTCTGGGGACACTGTGGCCGGTACTGTTCTGGGGGCACTGTGGCCGGTACTGTTCAGTGGACACTGTGGCCGGTACTGTTCTGGGGGCATGTGAGGTACTTTTTCTGGGGTTTATCGTATATGGTACTCTTCTGGGGACACTGTGGATGGTACTGTTCTGGGGACACTGTAGATGGTACTGTTCTGGGGGCACTGTGGCCGGTACTGTTCTGGGGACACTGTAGATGGTACTGTTCTGGGGACACTGTGGCCGGTACTGTTCTGGGGGCACTGTGGCCGGTACTGTTCTGGGGGCACTGTGGCCGGTACTGTTCTGGGGGCACTGTGGCCGGTACTGTTCTGGGGACACTGTAGATGGTACTGTTCTGAGGTCACTGTGGCCGGTACTGTTCTGGGGACACTGTGGCAGGTACAGTTCTGGGGTCACTGTGGCCGGTTCTGGTCTGGGGGCACTGTGGCCTGTACTGTTCTGGAGACACTGTGGATGGTACTGTTCAGGGGTCATTGTGGCCGGTACTGTTCTGAGGTCACTGTGGCCGGTGCTGTTCTGAGGTCACTGTGGCCGGTACTGTTCTGGGGGCACTGTGGCCGGTACTGTTCTGGGGACACTGTGGCCGGTACTGTTCTGGGGACACTGTAGATGGTACTGTTCTGGGGGCAATGTCGCCCGTACTGTTCTGGGGGCACTATGGCCGGTACTGTTCTGGGGACACTGTAGATGGTACTATTCTGGGGACACTGTGGCTGGTACTGTTCTGGGGCATGGGGCCCGGGTTTACTGTGCTGGGGACACTGTAAATGGTACTGTTCTGAGGTCACTGTGGCCGGTACTGTTCTGGGGGCACTGTGGCCGGTATTTTTCTGAGATACACAACACACAATTTGGATCAGCACCTCCAAATTATAGATATAGGTGCACGTTGGTGTGGCCCTTTTAATTGATACATAAAACAATAACGAGACACAAAAAAAAAAAAAAAAAAAATTATTTTGAAAAAAACTTTCTGCTTTAAAAAACAAAGTTTTATGGGTTCTTAGTTCACACTTTTGCGCAAAAACTGCTTAAGCCCACCTTGGGACTTCCAACGAGGACCTCAATGCAGGTGGGTCCTACACTACGTTACACTAACGCTATTTTCTCTGTGGTCAATCCAGCCTACCTTTCAGATAGGGGAAGGGCACAAACATGAATACATTGCACTCTTTTAAAAAGTCTATGTGATGGGTGGAGTCCCTTAAAATCCAAGATGGAGGCAGCCCATCCCCCCTATTTGTAATACACAACACACAATTTGGATCAGCCCTCCAAAGCTATAGATATAGGTGCACGCTTGTTTCGGCTGTAATCTGAATACTTAAACAATAACAGCAGCCCCACAAAAAAAAAAATAAATAAAATTATACGTTGGGAAAAAACTTTCTGCTTTAAAAAAAACAAAGTTTTATGAGGGTCACTGTGGCGGGGGGTGTTTGGGGGGGCACTGTGGCCGGTACTGTTCTGGGGGCTCTGTGGCCGGTTCTGTTCTGGGAGCACTGTGGCCGGTACTGTTCTGGGGACACTGTGGCCGGTACTGTTCTGGGGACACTGTGGCCGGTACTGTTCTGGGGACACTGTAGATGGTACTCTTCTGGGGACACTGGATGGTACTGCTGGGGTCACTGTGGCCAGTGCTATTCTGGGGGCACTGTGGCTGGTACTGTTCTGGGGACACTGTAGATGGTAGGCCGTACTGTTCTGGGGGCACTGTGGATGGTACTGTTCTGGGGGCACTGTGGATGGTACTGTTCTGTGGGCACTGTGGCCGGTACTCTTCTGGGGACACTGTGGCCGGTACTGTTCTGGGGGCACTGTGACCGGTACTTTTCTGGGGAGACTGTATAAGGTACTCTTCTGGGGACACTGTAGATGGTACTGTTCTGGGGGCACTGTAGATGGTACTGTTCTGGGGGCACTGTGGCCGGTACTGTTCTGGGGGCACTGTAGATGGTACTGTTCTGGGGACATTTTGGGCCCGGGTACTTTTTGGGGGGGCTTTTGGGGGCCAGTACTGTTCTAGGGGATGGGGCCCCGGTTTATTGTTTGGGGGACTGGGGGGGGTTTGGGTACTTTTTGGGGGGAAACGGTGGGGGGTTTCTGTTTGAGGGGTCATGTGGCCGGGACGGGTTGAGGCCCACTGTGGCCGGTTTCTTTGGGGGGACACTGGGGGCGGGGAAATGTTCTGGGGACACTGTGGCCATTTCCTGTTCCGGGGGCATTTTGGTGGTACTGTTTGGGGAAACACTGGGGCCCGGGTTAAGGTTTCCTGGGTCATGGGGGGGGGGGTATGTTCTGGGGAAAATTTTAATGGTACTGTTTTTGAGGTCACTGGGGCCCGGTACTGTTTGGGGCCCATGTGGGTTGGTATGTTTGGGGGTCACTTTGGCCGGGTACTGTTCTGGGGGAAAAAACTGTGGCAGGTAATTTTGGGGGTCACTGTGGCCGGTATTTTTGGGGGGGGCACTGTGGGGGTTTACTGTTCGGGGGGTCATTGGGGCCCCGGGTTTGTTTTTAAAGGTCACTGGGGCCCGGGTTTGCTGTTTGAGGTCACTTTTGGGCCGGTGCTTTTTGGGAGGGCACGTGCCCGGTTCCCTGTTTGGGGGGAAATTGGCCGGGTATGTTTGGGGGCCTGTGGTGGTGCTGTTTTTGGGGTAAATGTGGCCGGGGTGTTGTTTGGGCCCATTGGGGCGGGTACGGTTTGGGATGTCATTTGGTGGCCGGTACTGTTTTGGGGGAACTGTGGCGGGGGGCTGTTTCTGGGGGCACTGGGGCCCGGTTTTTGTTCTGGGGGCCCCCTGTGGCCATTTGCTGTTCTGGAGAACTGGGGCCCGGGTATTTTTCCCTTAGAGGCATGTGGCCGGGGTTTATTTTCCCTGGGGGGCATGTGGGGGGGTTTTCTGTTCGGGGGGCACTGGGGGCCGGGTACTGTTTTTGATGTCCCCGGGGGCCGGTACTTTCTGATGTCACTGTGGCCTGTATGTTCTGGGTTTTGGGCCGGTACGTTTGGGGACATGGGGCCCGGGGGTATTTGGTTTGGGGGAAAAAATTTTTTTTGGCCGGTTCTGTTCGGGGGTGACTGGGGCCCGGTACGTTTGGGGAAAAATGGGGCCCGGTGCTGTTCCGGGACATGGGGGGGCTGGTACGGGTTCTGATTTTCACTCGGGCCCAAAGGTTTTGTTCTGGAGGACACTGGGGCCCGGGTATTTTTGGGGGGCCACTGTGGCGGGTACTGTTCTGGGGGCACTGGGGCCCGGGTTTATGTTTGAGGGTAAATGGGGCCCGGTACTGTTTGATGTCATGGGGCCCGGTTTATGTTTTGGGGACACTGTGGCCGGGACTGTTAGGGGGGGCAATGGGGGCCCGGAAATTTTTTGGGGACCTGTGGCGGTACTGTTCTGGGGACATTGTGGCCGGGAAAACTGTTGGGGGCAGGGGGCCCGGTATGTTCTGGGGGCCCAATGGGGGCCCGGTACTTTTTGGGGGACACTGTGGGCCCGGTTTTGTGTTTGGGGACACTGTGGCCGGTCCCTGTTTTTGGGGAAACACTGGGGCCCGGGGTACTGTTCTGGGGGCACTGGGGCCCGGTAGTTCTGGGGACACTGGGGCCCGGGAAATGTTTGGGGCACTGGGGCCCGGGAAACTTTTCTGGGGGAAAGGGGGGGGCCGGGGGTACTGTTTGGGGGCACTGTGGCGGGTTCTGTTATGGGGGCAGTGTGGGGGGGTTACTGTTTTGGGGACATTTGTGGGGGGGTACTTTTCGGGGAAAATTTTTGGGGCCGGAAATGTTCTGGGGGGAAATGGGCCCATTTATGTTCGGGGGACCCCCTGTAGAGGGTTTAATTTTTGGGGGCCTGGGGGCCGGAAACTTTTTGGGGGGCACTGTGGCCCGGGGTACGTTTGGGGCTCTTTTGGCCCGTTTACTGTTCTGGGGACACTGTGGCCGGTACTGTTCTGGGGGCACTGGGGTGGTATGTTCGGGGGGAACTGGGGGCCCGGTTACTTTTCTGGGGAAAACTGGGGCCCGGTACTGTTCGGGGGGGGAAACCTGTGGCTTTTATGTTCTGGGGCACTGGGGCCCGGTTTATGTTTGGGGGTAAATGGGGCCGGGTATGTTCTGGGGCCCACTTTTGGCCGGTTTTTTTGGGGGGAATGGGGCCCCGGGGGAGGGGTTTGAGGTCACTGTGGCCGGTACTGTTCTGGGGGAATTTTGGCCCGGGTTACTTTTTCTGGGGGCCCCTGGGGCCCGGGTTTAATGTTCGGGGGAAACCACTGGGGCCCGGTTTTGTTCTGGGGGAATGGGGGCCGGGTTTAATTTTCCTGGGGGCACTGGGGCCGGTATTTTTGGGGGGGCAATGGGGCCCGGTACTGTTCTGGGGGCCAATTAGGGGCCCGGTACTTTTTGGGGGGACTGGGGGCCCGGGTATGTTCTGATGTCACTGTGGGGGGGTATTTTTGGGGGGCCCCTGGGCCGGGATGTTCTGGGGGCACTAGGGCCCTGGTACTGTTCCGGGGGGCAATGGGGCCGGTCCCTTTTTGATTCACTGGGGGGTACTGTTTGGGGGCACTGTGGCCTGTACTGTTTGGGGGGCCATGTGGCCTTTAAATGTTTGATGTCACTGTGGGGGGAAAGTTCTGGGGGCAATGTGGCCGGTACTGTTTCTGATGTAAACCTGTGGCGGTTGTTTTTGGGGAAACTGGGGGCTGGTATGTTCGGGGGGGAAATTGTCCCCCGGTTTACTGTTTGGGGGAAATTGGCCGGTACTGTTTGATTTTAACTTTTGGCCGGTATTTTCCCGGGGGGAAATTTTGGCCGGTATGTTCTGTTGTACGGGGGCCCGGTTTACTTTTTCCGGGGGAAATGTGGGACGGGTTCTTGTTTGGGGGGAGGTCATGTGGGGGGGTTACTTTTTCGGGGAAGTGGGGGGTGCTGTTCGGGGGATACGGGGGGCGGGGTCTGTACTGGGGGTATTTTTCGGGGGGACTGTTCTGGGGAAAAATGGGGGCCGGTGCTTTTGGGACCCATGAAACCCGGGGTATTTTTGGGGGGCCCAACTGTGGTTGGTTTAACTTTTCGGGGGACATGTGGCCGGTATGTTATCGGACACTGTGGACAAAATTTTTGGGGTTTCACTGTGGGGGGTTGCTTTCTGGGGATATGGGGCCCCGGTATGTTCGTTGTCACTGTGGCCGGGTGCTTTCGGGGTTTACTGGGGCCCTGGGGGTTTCTGGGGACACTGTGGCCGGTGCTGTTCTGGGGTCACTGTGGCCGGTACTGTTCTGGGGTCACTGTGGCCGGTACTGTTCTGGGTTCACCCTGATGATGACTTTGTCAGTATTTTTGGAGCACTGTTTGAGGTGCTTATAATGTTATTTCTCTCTACATGTTGGGAGTTGTAGTAGTGTAACCGATGCCAATTCTCCTATGAGAATACAATTAATATCCAGGGGCTTCATTTTTTTGCGGAGGAAAGTCAGGGGAAATTCTTTCTTCCCCTTGAGGAAAACATTTCTGACGCGTGTGAAAATTTTTGTTTTGCTGTAAAAGTCTTTGGGATTTGCTGATTAAAGGGAAAAAAGGTATTTTAAAAACTTTTGAAAAAAACCCCCAAAAAGTGAAAGAGTCGGGGGGAAAACCCCAAGTTGGGTTGAAGCTTGCACCCCTTTTCCATTAGTCTTTTCGGGATGAAAGGGAGGAAAACCCGGGGGAGGGGGGCTCGCCCCCCTGTGAAAATGGGTGAACTTGTTTTTCTTTATGAAAACCCCCGACAGCGCCGGGAAAATTTCCTGTGGGGGGGGGAGGGCACTTTGGGGTTTCAGGTTCTGTTCCCTGAGGGGGAAAACTCGGGGGAATTGATCCCGAAGCTCGACATAAAACTTCTTTGTTTGCAAAAAGCTTTCAGTTTGGCAGGGGGGCTCAGTGCAGCAGAGGCCCGGGCGCGCCGGCCCGGGTCCGTATCCGGCAAAATTCTGAAAAAAACCATTTGTTTTTAAATTTTACCCAAAATCTGGATTTATTCTGCATTGTTTGCGATGATTGTTTTGAAATATAACAGGTGGGTTGTTCATAGTAGCATAAAGTTACATAGTTACATAATTGCATATAGTTGCATAGTTCAATAACGTTACATATAGTTGCATGGATTCATAAAGTTACACATAGTTACATAGTTGAATAGTTACTTTACGTGACTTTTGCCAGTTACAATTTAGTTGGATAGTTTACAAAAAAATTTGCATTTTTTACTTTTTAGCTTCAGAAAATTTACATAGTTGAAAATTTTAATTTTTAAAAATGCTTGGGTTACATGTAGCTACAATTTCCCCGTTTTTTTACAAAAGTTGAAAAAGGGGTTAATAGTTGCATATAATTGCATGTTTTATAAAAGTTACATTTAGCTAATAAAGTTCCCATATATTTTTTCATAGTTTCAAAAGTTACATAAACTTACTTAGCTAAAATTTTTTGATTTTTTTTACTTTTAAAAAAGCCCAAATGCCTCACCCAAAGTTCAAAAAAGGCGAAAGAGCGGGTTGGGGGAATGAGGGGGGGGGTAAGCCCCTTTTACAATTTTTAGTTTTTTTATGTTGCCTCCCATTTGCGTTTTTTTTTTCATTTTTCGGGGGCCAAGCATTTTTTTTAAAAAACCCCAATTTCTTTTTTTGAATTTTGTTTTGGGATAAAGGGCCCTCAAAAATTAAATAAGGCCTAAATCTGAATCTTTTCCCTAGGAAATCAAAAATTTTACCCCGTCACCCCTTTAACCCTCCCAAATAGGGTTGCTTTGGGAAAACCAATCTCACCGGGGGCCCGGGAGCCTAAAAAACCCCTTTTACTTTCTTTTCAAAATTAGCCAGCTTTTAAAGGGGGCCCAAGGTAGTTTTTTTCCAAAAGGTTAGGCATTTGTTTTTTTCAACTCCAGCCCTTTCGGGACACACCAACAGGTCTTTTTTTTTCGGGTTTCCTTAGCATTGAAAGGTGATTTTTATGCTGCCCATAGGTAATTTTTTTTAGGGGTCTGTGCCTTTGGGGGTAGACCCTGAAAAACTAAATGTTGGTAGGTTTTTTGAGGATAGGGGGTTGAGAAAAAAACGGGGTCTAGCATAAAGGGGAGGGGGGTTAAATGCTCCAAAAAACCGATAGTCAAAAAAAGGAATTATGGGAAATCAATTACATCTTTAGAAAAAAACCGGGTTTAAAAATTTGGAGCCCGGAAAGCGAGGGGACGCCAACATGGGCAACCCCCCTTCTGGAAAAAGGGGAGGGGAGCGGAAATTGGAAAATTTGGCAGAAAGCGGGGTTAAAGTACAGAATTTTGTAAGGCACGTGGGTCCGATGAAAACCAGAGTCGCCTTTTTGTGACCCCTCGGGGGAAGTTGAAACCATTTTAGGTATAATTTCCGGCACTCGCTTGGGGTTTAAGAGCATGTGTTTGAGAAGCAGGCGGGGTTGTTCTTTGGGGGTTTTTATATGGGGCCTAGGTACTAGCGGGAAAAGGGGGAAAATCCCGCTTGATCTTACAAACCCATGTGGTCACAAAAAAGTGCCTCAGTACGACTTAATTTGTCTTTTTAAAATTTGTTTTTAACCAAAAAACCTGTTTTTGCTTTTTAAAACTAAATTATTGTATTTTCTGTATGAAAGTTCTTTGTTTAGCGGGGTTTAAAGGGAAAATTTTAAAATTTTTTCTTTTTTATTTGGGCTGTCTTTTTCTGGATCGAAAATTTAAAACAATCCGGGGTTTCTGGGTTTTAAACTTTACCCCTACCGGGGTGGTCCAAAAAACGGGGCCCCGGTTTTTTTGGTCCAAAAAATTTCTCATTAACGGACTGGTTATATCAAAACAAGGGAAATGGGTTTTCAGTCTCCGGGCGGGAAAGAGCTTGTTTAATGGTGAAAGTGAAAAAGGGACTTCACCCCAGGCAGGGTTGTAAAGGGTGTTGTCCCCTCCCCGGTTGTCACAGGGGTTTTTCCTCTTTTCTTTTCCCCAATGCTGCTTTGGGGACGGGAAAAGGGTCTGTAAAAAGGGTTTATCCATCTGCCCTTTTTTTTTCCCACAGGGGGGGGGAAAAGGGTAATTTAACCACATTTTGGGGTTAAATTTGTCAGGAGGCGGGCCCAGGGGTCAAGAAAATTTCAAACCAATGAAAAAAGGCCTTTGTTTTGTAAATCTTTTGCCCCAAATTTGGGTTTTAAATTTTTAAAAAATCCCTTTTTCTTTGCTTGCTTTTTTATGAAATTTTTTGAAAAAATAAAAAGGGCGTCCCTGTCTGGGAACCCCCCATAAAAAAAGAATGGAAAAACACACCCAACCCCCTTTTACGGGGAAAATCCCATAGAAAAAAAGGAGAAAAACGGGCACCCCCTGTAGGGGAAAACCCCCATAGAAAAAGAAGGGAAAAAAACACAGCGCCCCCCTTACTGGGAATCCCTAAACGGGAATGGGGGAAACAGGCCCCCTGTACTGGGAACTCCCTTTAGGGGGAAAAATAGAAAACACAGGTTTCCCCTGTAGGGGGAACTCCCTTTAGATAAAAGGGAAAAAACCACAGGGCCCCCCCGGGTAGGGGAAAATCCCCTTGAACAGAATGGAAAAACCAGCGCTCCCCTGTACGGGGGGGGAAACTCCCATAAAAACAAAAAAAGGGGGCCCACAGCCCCTCCCCTATACGGGGAAACACCCATAAAAACAAAATGGAGAACCACACTCCCCTTTTTCCGGGAACTCCCTTTAAAACCCTAATTTAGAGCACAGGACCCCGGTAGGGGGAAAACTCCCATAAACGAATGGAGAACACAGCCCCCCCTGAAAGGGGAACCCCCATAAACAGAATAAAAACACAGCCCCCCCATTAACCCCAAAAAAACGGGAAACCCCCCCATAAAAAAAACCAAAAAAGGAAAAAGAACACATTTGCTAATAGTTGGGGGGCCCCGGGGGGGAAACCGAACCTTTTAAAAACCTTTATGGGGGTTTTCCTATAATTAACTAAAAAGTAAAATTTTGGAAAACCCCCATTTTAAGTTTAAAAAAGAGGAGGGGGCAACCCTTTTAATTTAAATTTGGAAAAAACCCTTTGGTGAAATTTGGGGTGAAAAAAAAAAATAAAAGTTTTTTTTGGTTAATTAAAAAATTTTAACCCACCCGGAATATTTAATTTTTGTGGGGTAATTCTGGGTGGGTTCACCCCTCTTTTTTTTCCCAATGCCCAAAAAAGTTTTTTTTTTTTTAATTTCACCCAGTGTCCCCCCGCCCTGTCAAATTTTGGGTTCATTATGAAAAAAAACTCCTTTAAAAACCCCTCAAAAAAGTACGCATTAAAAAAACGGGGGGCATTCATTTTTTAACCCCGTTGAGAAAAGGCAAAAAAAAACCCCAAAAAAAAATGCAACATGTCCACCCAGTCAAAGGAAATTTTTGGGGAAATTTTTCCCTGTTCCTGTTGTG
The DNA here is from genome assembly GCA_025379985.1 of Phyllomedusa bahiana. Classification (NCBI taxonomy): domain Eukaryota; kingdom Metazoa; phylum Chordata; class Amphibia; order Anura; family Hylidae; genus Phyllomedusa; species Phyllomedusa bahiana. Next base: position 21,295 of record JAODAL010045913.1, on the reverse strand, counting down.
ATCCCCTGGGGGGTTCCATTCCACTGTTTCCCATAGGAAAAAAGTCAGCACCTGAGGGTCAATGGGCCCGGAAACCCCCGAAAAAAAGTCCCAGCCATTTTTAAAAAAATTTGACGGGTGCAGGTTTACAGGAGGGGGGGCCCCCTCCGCCCCCTTTTTGGGTCCCCCATAAATCAACCACAAGGGGCCCACCAAATTCATGGCAGCTGAGAGGGGTAATGGAAGTTTCCCCGGGGGCCCGATATCTTACTACCCCTACCCTGGTGTAATAAAAAGCTGTAACTGCAACTGTTCTGCTATACAGTAAAGGGGTTTTTCCCCAAAAGTAAAAATTGAGGGGGGAAGCTTCCCAAAATTTTTAAAAAAAAAACATTTTCACCAATTTTTCATTATTTTAAAAAAAATTTTAACCGTTTTTGTTTTTGCTCTTCCCCTTTTGTGATCCCTTGTTTACAGCCTCTCCAGGGGATACACCCGGGGTGAGAGCTCCTCACTCCTGGCCCACATGCTCGACATCACCCTTTTTCCCCTCAGGCACTTTGAAATTGAAACCCCAGGTGCTGTCAAATTCTCCGCCCATCCTTGTTTTTCCCTATTAGGGTTTAAATTTATTTTATATTTTTTTGGTTTTTCAAAATAAAAAATTTAAAAAAAAAAACCCCAATCAGGTCTGTGCATTGAAAAAAGAAAAAAAAAAAAAACCACAGGGGTTTTGGGGTTTCCCGCCCGGATTTGAACCAGGACCATTTGCCGGGGGGGGAAAAACTTTACCCCCTGAGGGACAAGATTTATCACAGCCTAACCCTAAACAACCCTTTTTTTGAATAAGAGAGGGAAAAACCTGGGTGTCAAACCGCTGGGTTTACATGAAAATTTCAATTCCCAAAAAAATCACACACCCCCCTTCTGGGGCACAAAAGGTTTAAAAAGCGGGGGGCAGGGGGTATTTAAATGAGACCTGGAAAAACCCCCTTTTAAAATTGAAATTGTGTACCCAATTTTTCACCCTCCAAGTGGTAAGTACCAAAAAAAGACTAAAAATTTCCCAAAAAAAAAGCAAAAAAAAAAAAGAAAAAAAAATTTAAAAATTCAGAAAAAAAAAAAAAAAATTAAAAAAAGGGAAAATAAAACGGGATTTACGCTCTGTAAAAAATCGAACAAACATTTCAAAAACCTTTTTAACCCGCAGGAAAAAACCTTAAAAAAAGTACCCAGTGCCCAAAAAATTTTTTGTTTTTTTTTTTTTGGGCAAATTTCCTCCCCAAAAATTAAAATAAAAAAATTATTAAAATTTTTGGTTTTTGAAATTGGGAACCCAAAAAAAATTTCTCTTTAGAAGCAAAACCAACAAACCCCACAAAGGGCCATAGAATTTAAAAAATTTTGGTCTCAGAAAATGGCCCGCAAAGCAAATTGGGGACCTGTTGACCCCCAAAATGTTTGAAAACCCCCGGGACTACTTTTATTGGACCCCAGCAAAGCCAAAAATTTCCTGCCAAACCCAAAACCCAAGGGTGACAATTTTTAACAACTCTACAAACTGTACAAAAAGCATAAAAAATTGTGCAACATTGTAAAACATTCAGGGAGTTTCCCCCTTTTTAAAAGGGGTAGATCTATCTGTCCCCGTAGCGGCAACAGCACAAAACTTAATATCCACTCTCAGGACGGATTAATGAAAGGAAACTTTGCTGAGCTTTCCTATAGGGTGTTGAAAGGAAACTCGGGGATAATGATCGGGATAAGAATAATGAAAAGGTCCCAAAATTAACAAAATTTCGTTTGGGGCCCCAACGTCAGAGCCCAAAACAGCCCCCGAAAATCTTGGGGGAAAAAATTAAAAAAAAAAACAAAAAGGGTAAAAATTTTTAAAAATTGGGGGAGCGGCGATTGTAATTTTGTTTTTAGACGGGACTTTGGTTTTTAAAGTTACATTTTTTAGGTTTTATCTCGGGGACAGCGGGCGTTTTAAACACAACCCCCCCTTTTAAATTTAAATGCCAGGGTTTTGTAATTTTTTGCGTTTCCCCCAACCCCAGAAAGGTTTTTCGGGGTTTACTCCCCCGATCTTTTCATTAAGACCAACCCAAATATTTAATTAATAGAAAGTTAAACCGTGGAATTTCCTTTAATTTTCAAATTTTTTACACTTGGTCAAAAACCCATAGGGGCACTGGTGGGGGTAATATACAATCTGCAGACCCCTTTTTCACTGGTGCTACCACTAAAATGGCACTTTTTTGGAGGTAATTTAAAAGTCCGGGAGAGCCTGTTACACTGGTTTACCCCACCACATAAGGCACTGATGGGGTAAAATAGTCTGCAGAGCCTGGGGGTACACTGGGTTTACCACTATATGGGCACTGAAAGGGGGTTTATAAGTCTGCCCGAGCCTGTGTTCCCCTGGGTTTTTACCACTAAATGGGCACTTAGGTGGTAATATACAGTCCGCAGAGCCGTGTAAAAATGGTAACCCAAACCCCTATTGGTCATTTTAAAGGGGGGTTTTTTACAGTCGCAGAGCCTGTGTAAAACTTGGGTTTATCCCCTATATGGGCATGTTGGGGTAATTTACAGTTCCCCAGAGCCTGTGTACACTGGTTTTCCCACCCATAAGGTCCCCTTATGGGGTAATATCAGTCTGAAGAGCCTGTTTACACTGTTGTTTCCACTAGATGGTTACTGTATAGAGGTAATATTGCAGTCTGCAGAGGCCTGTGTACATGGTGTCTACTACTATATGCGTCATCTGTATGGAAGGTAATATACTAGTCTGCACAGCTGTGTACACTAACACCTTCCACTATATTGGTCACTGTATGCAGGTAATATACAGTCTGCAGGACCCTGTGTACACTGGTATATACCACTATACGGTCTACTTTGGAGGGTAATTATACAGGCTTCAGAGGCCTGGGTACATGGTGTTACACATATGATCACTGTATAGAGGTAATATGCAGTTCGCGAGCCTGTGTACACTGGTGTCTACTTCTTTATGGTCACTGTTTGGAGGTAATATCAGTCTGCACTGCCTGTGTAGATGACAACCTACCACTTATATGGTCACTGTATGCAGGTATATACAGTCTGCACAGCCTGTGTACACTTGGTGTCTACCACTATATGCGTCATGTATGGAGTATATACAGTCTGCAGAGCCTGTGTATCAAACTGGTTTACCTAACCACTATATGGAGGTAATATACAGTCTGCAGAGCCTGTGTACACTGGTACCTTCCACTATTGGTCACTGTATTGGAGGTAATATACAGTCTGCAGAGGCCTCTGTACACTGGTGTTCTACCACTGTATGGAGGTTATATATTATCAGTCTGGCAGAGCATGTGTACACTGGTACCTACCACTCTATGAGGTATAATATTTCTGTCTCTGCAGGTGCCTGTGTACACTGGTTCTTCCACTATATGTCACTGTATGAGGATTAATATTATGTCTGGAGTGCTGTGTACACTGGTGTCTACCACTATATAGTCACTTATGGAGGTATTATATTGGTTGCAGAGCCTGTGTCACTGGTTACCTACCACTATATGTTCATTGATATGGAGGTTAATATACAGTCCTTCAGGAGCCTGTGTACACTGGTGTCTACCTACTATATGTCACTGTATTGAGGAATATGCAGTCTGCAGAGCTGTGTACACTTGGTGTTCACTATATGATCACCGTCTGGAGGTAATATACTGTCTGCAAGCCTGTGTGCATGACACCTACCATACCTTTTGGTCACTGATGGCAGGTAATATACAGTCTGCCACAGCCTGGGTACCTGGTGTTCTAGATCACTGATATGGTCACTGTATGGAGGTTTAATATAACAGTCTGCAGAGGCCTGTGTACATACTGGTACCTACCACTATATGGAGGTTAATATACAGTTTGCAGAGCCTGTGTACACTGGAACCTACCACTATTATTGTCACTGTATGGAGGTATTTATACAGTCTGCAGAGCCTTCTGTACACTGGTGTCTAACACTGTTGGAGGTAATATTTCAGTCTGCTGAGCCTGTGTACACTGGTACCTACCACTCGATGGGAGGTATTTTACAGTCTGCAGAGCCTGTGTAACACTGGTACGTTACACTCTATATGGTCAGACTGTATGGAGGTAATATATAGTCTGCTCATGAGCCTCTGTATAATGGTGTCTACCCACTGTATGTGGTAATATACTGTCTGCAGAGCCTGTGTACACTGCGTACTACCCACTACTATGGAGGTAATATACAGTCTCGCAGAGCCTGTGTACACTGGTAACCTCCACTATATGGTCCACTGTTTGGAGGTAATATACCAGTCTGAGAGCCTACTGTTCACTGGTGTCATACCAACTGTATGGAGGTAATATACAGGTCTGCTGAGCTCTGTGTCAACTGTGTCTACCCCCTATATGGTCTACTGTATGGAGGTAATATACAGTCTGCAGAGCCTGATTACACTGGTGTCTATCACTATATGGTCACTGTATGGAGGTAATATAAAATCTGCAGTGCCTGTGTACATGTGTGTGGTGGTAATATACAGTCTACAGAGCCTGTGTATACTGGTGTCTACCACTATATGGAGGTAATATACAGTCTGCAGAGCCTGTGTACACTCATGTCTACCACTATATGTTCACTGTATGGAGATAATATACAGTCTATAGAGCCTGTGTATACTGGTGTCTACCACTATATAGTCACTTTATGGAGGTAATATACAGTCTGCAGAGCCTCTGTACACTGGTGTCTACCACTATATGGTCAATGTTGGTGGTAATCTACTGTCTGCTAGCAGCTGTGTACACGTGGTGTCTACCATATATGTCACTGTATGCAGTAATATACCAGTCTGCCAGAGGCCTGTGTACACTGGTACCTACCACTTTATGGTCACTTTGGAGGTAAATACAGTCTGTTGAGCCTGTGATACATTGATGTAGCCACATCTTTGGTCACTGTAATGGTGTAATTATACAGTCTACAGTGCCTGTGTACATGGTGTCTACCACTATATGCGTACTGTATGGAGGCAAATATACGTCTACAGAGCTGTGCACCACCAATATTCTACCACTATATGGTCACTGTATGGAGGTATTATACAGTCTGCAGAGCCTGTGTCAGCTGGTGGTCTACCACTATATGGTCACTGTATCGGAAGTAATATACAGTCTGTGAGTCTGTGATATCACTGGGTGTCTACCACTATATGGTCACTGGTATGGAGGTAATATACAGTCTGCTGAACCTGTGGTACATGGTGCATACCACTATATGGTCACTGTATGGTGGTAATATACAGTCTGCAGGTATGGCATTTTGCTAAGTGGGTGGGGCTAGATATAAAGGGGGCATACTTCATGCAAATTGTGTGGGCAGTGCACATAGCGCACCACAGTGCTAAACCTCCCTAAAGGCCATTTTCAAAACTTGGCAAGCATGCCCTGAAGTGACAGTGGATTTGAAGTGACGTTGAATGCAACATTAGACATTTCAGTCCTCGAGTATCACAGGACCAAAGTCTATGCGGACTAGAATATAAGACCCTGCTGAATTCCTTTTAGGCTGACCCAAACTGAAGGGCACAATATTACTAGAGTGACCCAGATGTTTCATAAGCAGATGTCATAAGAGGAGTCGTTGGCATCAGTATAAATTTTGCTTGTGCTTATAAACCTTAGTAAGCAGAGCTGCAGTATAAAGTATAAGGGACGCAAAGGACAAGAGCCTAAGCCTCTGATAAAGCTGTATTATATGTCACAAATGTGACCGGATAAAACACAGCTAAAAACCATCATAAAATGAATGGAAATGACTTCTGGGGAATTTTTAAGCCCTTAACTCCTTAACGACCGCCCACCGTGTTTTGGTGTCGGGCATTTCAGGTCGTTCATCTGCAGCGACGTCTTTTGGCGTGCTACACAACACTGTTCCCAACACAGCTCCTGCGAGCACCGGAAACCTGAATATGCTAATACATTACTAAGTGTAAAAAAAAAAAAAAAATGTAACAGTTCTCCCTTCATGGGATTAAAAAAAAAAGTTAAAAACATAAAAAGTGTAAAAAAAATAATAAAATAAAAATAAATTATTTAGAACAAAATAAATCTGTGATCATTACACACACAAAGAAAACCCTACCAATATTTGGTAACCTACGATCGTAATAACCTGTAGAATTAATCTAACAAGTTATTAAGTGTGAAATGTGAATGGTGTAAAAAAAAAAAAAAATAAATAATAAAAATAAAATAAAATTTTTTTTAAAAATTCTGCAATTATTTATAAGTGAACTTAAACTATTCTCCCATATAGTACCTCATCACGAATAAAACGAGGCCTCGTACAACTGCGTCATTGAAAAAATAAAAAAGTTACCACTGTTGAAACGCAAGGAGCCAAAAACGAAAAAAATGTGCTGGTCATTAACTACTTTTCAGGCCTGGGGTTTAAGGGATTAAAGACCTGTTAATTTGGGTCTTCAAGAATAATCTACTAATCCAGAGTGGAGGGATTACACAGGACCCTGCCAGGAAGGGGGCATAATCCAAAGGCCTGACATTATACCATCATGTGGCTCGGCCTATGGAGCTCCAGTGACATGAATTCCGTTATACATGTCACTCTCTGCCTCTCCGGGTCTCATGCGCTGGATTTTCGGGCATGGGGGACACTGTAACTATCCCAAAGATCCTTCTATTCAATCTCCTGGAGTGAATGTCAGCGTCGCCGGCAGATTGATAAATGACAGGAACCTCTGACTACAGTCCGGACGCATCAATCAACGCTCTTCACCTGCTCATGACGGATGACGCCCCCCACCCTGAAATAATCCCTCCGCGGATATTACCATGTGATTAACATCCTGTTACAGCTGAGGGTGGGAGGTAGAGATCATAGAGGTGTAATCTGGGGAGGGAGTGGAGACGGGAAACCAAGTGTCTGATGAATGTTACATTGTATCCAATTAAAGGTGAACTGATTCACACATGATCACATGGGGAGTATGGCTCAAGTTTTATAAGACCTAAAAGAGACAACATGGAGCATTTAAAGGGCTTTCTCACCACTATGATTGGCTTTTATACATACAGGGAAAGGGTAAAATGACGCTATTCTTACCAAATACATTGCTGTTTTGATTTTGCTGTGCGCAAGAGATATAGGAGACTGTATCTACTTCTAGTATACACCCGATTCTCTTGGTTACCGACAACCTCCCCTTGCTCTTTCTCTTATCTCATTAATTCAAGCGGCCTTCAGTCAGTCTGACCAAGGTGTGTCACTCCCTACTGAGTCTTATCTTTAGCAAAGGAGCTTGTTTACCTAAGTTAATGACACATTTTAAGCCTTAGAGCTGTGTAAACTTTTGTACTAAAGTTTATAAATCTCCTGCAGTCATGTCACTAACAGGAACAGCAAGGAGTAGCAGAGCTGATATGTCGATCAATGCTACAGAACCACCCACAGTCTGAATAGTAAGTGTGCATCCAAAGCTACCTAAAGTTCTGTAAAAAAGCACGGTGAGAAAAACCATTTAAACCATGGACTGTGATGGCATAACAATAGGATATATAAATATTTGAGGTTCTTAGAGCAAATTTGTGATCAAAACTCTGAGGGCCCATCCAGCAATAGCAAGGTGCCCTCAGTTCAGATGGGGACCTAATCTAGGCTACCATTCTCACCTCACTTGGAGACTATTCAGGCCTCCTTACTTTCAGGGCATGAAGGTCCCAGCCAGGGCCATTTTTATTGGCAGGGCGGGCAGCCGATCATCTTTAGAGAAGGGAGCACTGCCCACCCAGAAAAAAATGGTTACTGGGGCCTATGTATCTACCTACAGGGGGCTTATATACCTACTTACTAGGGACTTATATACAGTACATATCTTCTGCGGGCTCTCTATACCTACCTACCGATTGGGGGTCTATATACCTACATACCTGTCAGGGTGATATATCAACATACATACAGGGGGCTGATATACATATCTAGGTACTATACATATCAGGATTCTATATACCTAGCTACAGGGGCCTATATTCCTACCTATAAGGGCCCTATACACCTACCTACAGGAGGCCTATACACCTACCTACAGGAGGCCTATATATCTAGCTACGGGGGCCTACATACCTACACCTCCTACACAGGGACAAAAAGCAGGACTAAAACTTGTTGGCTCAGGATGGAGAGACGTTCAGGCTTGTGCACAATTCTCCATTCTGTTCTATGAGAGTTCTCAGTACCAGGGAGCAGTGTATTTGACCGTATGCAGAACAGAACAAGTGTGCAAGTGTGACCGGTTCTGTAAGTCTCTGAACCTGCGCCTGTCAGACGTTAATGGCAAATTCTATTGACGTTCCATCAAAGTCTGTGGTGAGAACATCTCTTTAAGTCTTGAGAAAATACATCTACAAAAAGATATGAATATTTATTTTTTTAGTCCATAAATGGCCCCTACAAAGAAAATCTATTCCTTGTAAAACACCTGTAAAAGAGGAGTGGCCGCTGCTCTTCTTTGGAGAACAAAGGTTCAGTCTCCAGAGGAGAAAATCTTTCTTTACCAAAAGAAGTAAGAATCTGTGGAATCGCCGCCTTAGGCACTGGCCCCACCAGGAAGAGGTGAAGGCTTCAAAAGGGACTTAGTCAATTATTTACAACAAAATAATCTGAAAACTCCTGTAGCCGCATAGAATTCTTGTCAGAAGGTCGATCCCGTCTGATCGTCACTTGGTCCAGAGCGATTGGTTCTCTTCTTATGGCTTCCATTCTGGAATTACCCTCCTTCACCCACATCCTTCCCTCCCTTGGTCGGCTTGATGGAGATATGTTTGGTGTTTTTTCTGCCTGTATCACTATGTAAGAGGAACTTGTAGTTTCCTACTTCTCGGAAAGCTGAGTGGCAGCAACATGGCAAGACGTCATAAAGAGAGCTGCCAGCACAGTGGTGGGGGGAGGATTGTGTAACTACTGTACTCTCTAAAAGGGAGACAGGGTTCGCATTGATATGGGAGGACAAGGCTGCACATCTGCCAACTTTGGCTAACACTAAACTGGCCTAGTGGGCTTAAAGGGGTTTTGCCACGAAGTAAGTTCCTTACCTCTTATCAGCTCAGGGGAGAATATAAACAAGCTTGCGAGTCAGTGAATGCTGCAAGGTGAGAGGGGAGGAGGGTGAGCAGAGAACGAGGGGTAGCAGGGTGCGTTCAAAAGTTTATTACAAATAATAAACTATACAACAGTGGATTCTCTATTCGCAGGACAGGACTGATACCACTGCACTTTTCCCAAGCCCTTGCTAGTCCTTCATGTTCACCTGTCATCAGATAAGAAGTGCCAAACACGCAGTGGTCCAGATCTGCTCCTGTCAGTGTCCTGGTCGTGTCTAATGTATAAAATGTCAGGAAACTATGGAGATGAGCAAGCTGTAGTTCTCAGAGGCTTCACTTTTTGTAATCGCATATATTTAGAAAAGTGATTAAATACCCAATTTGGAGGATCCCACGTCAACATTACATCGTGGCAAAACCCCTTTAATGGACTCCATTCCCCACCCAACAACCGGCCGCTTTGTCCCTAAGAGATTGCACCAGCAGAATAGAGCAGCGAGGAGGCCCTGTAGCCTCAATCCCCAATTCTTTAAGCTCCATCCACTCATCGGAAGGGGAACCTATTTTCTAGCAGAATCTGGGTGCAACAGAATCCCTGCACTGTGTGAACATCCCTGACATCCACCCCAATAGAGTGACAGTGCAGCCAAGAACACTCAGAAAGAGTCACATCTATGGCACGAGCAGGAAAATAAAATTTGTCCCTTGACTTCCCTCCATCTCTAGGTAACTACATTATATGCTGCTACAAACCACTACTACCACATATCCTTCCATAATGTATGTACAGTGACTGCACCCGCAGAATAGTGAGTGCAGCTCTGGAGTATAATACAGGATGTAACTCAGGATCAGTACAGGATAAGTAATGTATGTACAGTGACTGCACCAGCAGAATAGTGAGTGCAGATCTGTTGGTAATACAGGATATAACTCAGGATCAGTTACAGGATAAGGTCATGTATTTAGACAGTGACTGCCACCAGCAGAATAGTGAGTGCAGCTGTGGGGCATAATTACAGGATGTAAACTCAGGATCTGTACATGTTAAGTAATGTATGTACAGTGACTGCACCAGCAGAACAGTGAGCGCAGCTCCGGAGGGGTATACAGTATGTAACTCAGGATCAGTACGGATAAGTAATGTATGTACAGTGCTGCACCAGCTGAATAGTGAGCGCAGCTCTAGAGTATAATACAGGATGTAACTTCAGGATTCAGAACAGGATATAAGTTATGTATGTACACAGTGACTGCACCAGCAGACTCGCGAGTGCAGCTCTGGAGGAGACTACAGGATGTAACTCAGGATCAGTACAGGAATAAGTAATTGTATGTTACTGTGACTCCACCAGCAGTTAGTGAGTTGCAGCTCTTTTTTTTTATGCGGATAATTACAGATGTATCCCCCACCACCAGGTTCAGTCAGGATATGTAATGTATGTAAGTGACTGCTCTGCAGAAATAGTGAGTGCAAGCATGGAGTATTATATACAGGATGTAATCAGTATCAGGACAGGATATGTAATGGATGTACCAGGGACTGCACCAGCAGAATAGTGAGTGCAGCTTGGAGGATTATATAGAATGTTAACTCAGGATAAGTACAGGATAAGTAATGTATGTATACTGTGACTGCACCTGCATTAATAGTGAGTGCAGCCTCTGGGGTAGATAAATACAGGACTGTAATCAGGATCAGTACAGGATAAGCAATGTATGTAAACAGTGTCTGCACCAGCAGAATAATTGAGTGCAAATCTGGAGGCTAATACAGTACATAAATCAGGATTAGTTCAGGATTAAGTTATTGTATGTAAAAAGTGACTGCACACAGCAGAATAGTGAGTGCAGTTAATGCAGGATAATACAGGATGTAACTCATGATCATACAGATAAGTAATGTATGTGCAGTGGATGCACAGCAGAATAGTGAGTGCAGCTCTGGAGGATAATACAGGAACAAGAATAACTCAGGATCAGTACAGGTTAAAGTATTGTATGTACAGTGACTGCACACAGATAGATAGCGAGTGCAGCTCTGCGAGGATAATACAGGATGTAACTAAGGATCAGGACAGGATAAGTAATGTATGTTACAGTGACTGCTCCTAGCAGATTAGTGAGCGCAGTTCTGGAGAGGATATTTCCTGGATGTAAATCAGGATCGTAAAGGATAAGCTATGTATGTACAGTGGACTGCACCAGCAGAATAGTGGTGCAGCTCTGGAGGAATAATACCGGAGTACTCTGGATCAGTACAAGGGGATAAGTATTGTACCACTACCGGCCTCTTTATTAGTAACCATGATAGTACCGGGTTGTTTTTTTTTTTTAGACCCCTTTTGCCTTCTGAACTGCCTCATTTCTTCGTGGATAGATTTCCAAAGGTGTTGCCCGATGCTCAAATATGGTACCAAGGGGCCAAAGAGTGCCAAGAAAATATTCTCCACACTATGGACACCACCACCACCAGCCTGAAAAACCGTTGATACAAGGCAGGATGGATCACATGCTTTCATGTTGTTGACGGCCAAATTCTGATCCTACCCATTCCGAATGTCGCAGCAGAAATCGAAGACTCATCGACCAGGCAACGTTTTTCCTCATTCTTCTATGTCCAAATTTCGATGAGGCTTGGGAAATTGGGCCTCTTGTTTCCTGTTCTTAGATGAATGGAGTGGCACCCGGTGTGGTCTTCTGCTTGCTTGTAGCCCATCTGCTCTCAAAGTTCGCCATTTACTGATGCGTTCAGAGATGCTTTATGCTACCTTGGATGTATCAGGTGCTGTTTGAGTTACTGTTGCCTCTTTCTATCAGCTCGATTCCCAGGCTGCCCCATTCTCCTTTGACCCTCTGGCATCAACAAGGCATTTCACCCACAGGACTGCCGGTCACGGCGATGTTTTTTCTTTTTCGAGACCATTCTAGTAAACTAGTGATGGTGTGCTTGAAAATCCCAGGAGAATCAGCAGTTCTGAATACTCAGACCAGCCCTTCTGGCACCAACAACCTATGACACGTTCAAAGGCAGTCAAATCTCTTTCTTCCCCATACTGTGATCGTATGATACTGCAGGAGATTGTCTTGACCATGTTTCATGCCTAATTGCAATGAGTTGCCGCCTTGTGATTGGGTGATTAGAAATTAGCGTAACGAGCAGTTGGACAGGTGTACCTAATAAAGTGGCCGGTGAGTTGTAGATACACAGGACTGCACCAGCATAATAGTGAGTGCAGCTCTGGAGGATAATGCTAGAAGCAACTAAGTAATGTAATTTTTGTAAATAGTGGCTGAACTTGTTTGTGAATTATAAAATGCGGGTCGTACGGGAATAAACCCTTTTGTGTCATTTTCCTACCTGTAAGGGTAGCTACAGTTGCCCCTGCAGTTTCCCCATGATGTGACATCACTGGTCCACACCTGGTGCTCGGGACCCCCTGACAGCCGCCACTTGTTCACATCTTACTGAAAGCAGCACAGTTACTTTATTTTCGTCTGTCTATTTTCTGCAGCCAGGGTGTAAATCAGCAATTTGTTCCAGTATTACAGTGAAATATCCATTTGCCTGAAATAAGTAATTTTATTGCAGCCCAAACCATTAATGTCCATTTTATCCCTGTGTAATTATGTCAGAAGGAATCGGTAATAATGTAGAAATATTCCGCAGTCCCAGGATGAGTGTCTGCAAGTGGAGCCCATATATATATATTTATCCCTATCTTCCCCTGAAGGAATATATGATTTCCCAAATGGTCTCTTGTGTGTTTTACAATTGAAGCTGTGACTGCCGCTAACTGACTCCTACATCAATGCTATAATAGATGGAACTAAGTGAACAACTTCATTCTACATTCCCGTAATTGTCCATCTGAAATGGGATTTCACCAGAAAGCCCCGCAGACCGAGCCGCTGCTGATAGAAATACGTCCAAAGAGCCAAAGACAAATTCTGTATTTCTTCTGCCTCGTTAAAAAAAAAAACTTGTTACACTGTTCTTTCCTGACACCAACACAGAAGGCACAAGCTAACATCAGGATCGTATAAAGGGGCAAAGCACGCACCTCTGCGGACCCAACCCAGAATATGGGAAGATTAACACTGACCAAAGGAATTTCTACATACTATGGAGCTAATAACACTCTTTGAGCAAATGTGACTTCTATAATACTGCCCGCTATGGTAATGAATATATCTACTATAATACATGGCCTCCTTTGTACAAGAATGTTTAACTACTATAATAATGCCCCTATCGTACAAAGAATAGATTACTTTGAATACTACTACTATGTACTCAGAATATAACTTCTATATACTGTTCTCTTTGAACCAAGACTATAACTACTATATTACTGGCTCTTTGTACAAGATTTATATCTAATAGAATAATCATCATATGTTTTAAAGGATTTTCAACTAAAAGCGTTTTAACAAAGATTTTGATGGATGGGCTCCACCCCCTGATCTGGTTTGGAAGCTGGCATTTGCTATTTAGCAGAAGTTGGGGTGCATTACTATTATACGGCTCCTTGTGTACATATTTATATACGACTATTAATCACTGCTCCTTTGTTCAAGATTATAATACTATAATTAACTGCTCCTATGTACATGATTTAATACTATAATACTGGTCTCTATGTACAAGAATATTAACCTACTATATACTGTCCTCAATGTACAAGAATATAACTTCTATTATTACTGACTCTATGAATAGGACTATAGCTACTAATAATACTGCTCCTATGTACAGAAATTTAACATACTATAATACTGCTCCCTATATACAAGGACTATAATACTTATAATACTGTGCTCCTATGTACTCCAAGAATAATATAAACTCTTATAATACTGACTCCTATTTACAAGATATAACTACTAATTAATACTGCTCCCTAGTTAAAAAGAATTTTACTTAATATATTTATGCCCCTAAGTAACAAGAATATAAATACTTATATATGCCCCTATTGTACAAGAATTAACTACTATAATACTGGCCTATGTACAAGAATCTAAACTCTCATAATAGTGCTACTATGTACAAGGAATATAACTACTTTAATCTGCTCCTATGTACAAGAATATAATAATACTATAAATACTCTGTCTTTGTACAAGAATATATTACTATAATGCTGCTCCTATGGTACAGAATGTAACTACTTTATTCTGCTCCTATGTACAAAGAATATAAACTACTATAATACCTGCCCCCTATGTTCATGGATATACTACTATAATACTGCCTCCTATGTACAAGAATGTAACTATTATATAATGACCCTATGTACATGAATATAAATTCTTTAATAATGCTCCTATGTTACAAGAATATAAATACTATAATATGCTCCTATGTACAAGAATATAACTACTATAATACTGCCCTGTACAAGATATAACTTCTATAATACTGCCCCCTATGTACATAGGATATATCTACCACATAATACTTCTCCTATGTACAAGATTATAACTAACTATAATACTGACTCTATGATCAAGAATATAACACTTAATAAGGCCTCCTTTGTACATGAATATAAACTACTATAATCATGCTACTTTGTTACAGAACATATATACTACTATAATACTGTCCTATGTACTCAAGAATGTAATACTATAATACTGCCTCTATGTACATAGAATATAAATACTATAATACTGCCCTCTATGTTACAAACGATAACACACTCTCATTATACTTCCTATGTTAAGACTATAACTTACTATAAAACTGCACCTATGTACATGAATATAACTTCTACTTATACTTGCTCCTATGTACAAGATTATAACTTCTTTAATTACTGCTCTTATGTACTAGAATTTAACGTCTATAATACTGCCTCTATGAACAAGACTATTACTACTATAATACTGCTCCCTAGGGACAAGGAATATAACTATGATAATACTGCTCCTATGCTACAAGGGACTATTATACTACTATAATTACTGCTCCTATGTTCAAGAATATAACTACTTATAATACTGCTCTATGTACAGACTTTAACTACTATTAACTGCCCCTAAGTACAATAATTATAACTACTATAATTACTGCCCTCTATGTACAAGAATAGAATACTTTAATAATGCCCATTTGTACTAAGAATATAACTACTATAATACTGTCACCTACTCGTTAAAGAATATAACACTATATTTACTGCCCCCTTGTACAGGTATATAATACTATTTTACTGTCAGACTTGTGTTTCGACATGTGACAGATTACATGAGTTAATATATTTGTTGCAGAGGGGTTTTCCATTGTAATGTATCTAATACTTTGATATGAATATATTTCTCCAGTTAATAAATTATCCGTATTTACTGCTGGAGAGAAACACCATAACGCTCCCTATAAGGTCTATGATACATTGTTGACATTTGTGAATTCCCTCCACCAAAATGACCTGTGACTCCTTGCACTTTTGTCCCCCCCCCTTGATACATTTGTGTGATATGTATTGTTGCTGTAGACTGTTTACAGATTGATCTAATGGTCATATAGGTTTTTTACTGGTTTTGCACCTATTTTTAGACACTTCTTATCTTTGTTTCTTTCAGTCACTTTGAATAGCTGTATTAGAATTTTGTTTGTTGCCTTTGAAACAGACATCAGACATGCTCTACCCCACTATTTGTTCAAAATTTGTTCTGAAGCAGTAAAGATAAGTAAATTTTAAACATTGTTTTAAGTCCTTTAAAACAATAGCAAATTGATTTGTATTTGATAAACATATCTTCTGCTGTCACAGCCCTGTAATGATCTTAGATGGACTCTGCTGAACCCTGACCTGTAATGATAATAAGATGACTCTGCTCGACACATTCCCTGTAACGTTATAAGATGACTCTGCTGACCTGCCTGTAACGATAGTAGATGAATCTTTTTCCTTACCCCACCCCCCCTTTGCTGACCCTGCGATTTTAATACGCATAATTAAGATGACTCTGCTGTTCCCGGCCCTGTAATCGTAAACAAGATGACTCTCTGCTGACCTGCCTGTAATTGATAATAAGATGACCCCCCCCCTTGCTCTACTGCCCTGTAAACGATAAATAGATGACTCTGCTCTCCTGGCCCTGTTATGATATCAAGATGACTCTGCTGTACCTGCTCCTGTAATGATTATTATAGATGACTCTGCTGTCCCTGCCCTGTAACGATAATAAGATGATTCTGCTGACCCTGCCCTGTAACGATAATAAGATGGATTCTTGCTGATCTGCCACCTGTAATCGATTAGAAGGATGGCTCTGCATCCCTGACCTTAAACGATAATAGATGGACTCTGCAGGACCCGTACCCTTTTAATGATAATATGATGACTTGCAGTCCCGGCCTTGTTAAACGATAATATAGATAACTTGATGACCCTGCCACTGTATCATATTAAGATGACTCTGCATGACCCCCCCTTTTGCCTGTATACATATTTAAGATACTCTATTGTCCCTTTTGCAATTGTAATGATATTTAAGTTTGAACTCTGCTATCCCTGCCTTGTAACGATAATAAGATGACTCTGCTGACCCTGCCCTGTAACAATAATAAGATGACCCTGCTGTCCCAGCCCTGTAACGATAATTAGATGATTCTGCTGACCCTGCCCTGTAACAATAATAAGATGACTCTGCTGTCCCGGCACACTAACGATAATTAGATGATTCTGCTCTTCCTGCCCTATAATGATTTCTATTCCCGCTAATGATCACATGATAAGCCTATTGACCTTGGCTTGTATTGATAATGAGATGACTCTGCTGTCCCTGCCCTGTAATTATGGCTAACACTACCGCCTATTGATGAATATATGACTCTCCTGACCTTGGCCTGTATTGATAATAAGATGACTCTGCTGTCTCTGTCCTACAATGATCAGTACTAAAGAGCAAAGGAAAAAAGATATGTGCGCTCCTGTTGTAGGATGTTTGAACAGTAGTACAGCTGTCTGTTAGTAGTACACTCACCTGGTTCCATTGCGCAATTATGTAGGTACAACTCTCCAAAAGCTTATTGTAAAGTCAGTCTCAGCAGCCGCCTCACTTTCTTGGCTCCAGTGCAAACAAAAATAGGAATATGTACATTATCAAAAAGCCACTGCCTACAGAAGGAAGTGTTAAAAAAAAAGCTATGAGGACGTCCCTGTTATGGAAATTACATTATTTTATGTTGTTATTCTAAGTTTGCAATTTCTAATGAGAAAAAAATGGCTGAGACTTCCATCTTGTTCTACTTCTTCCATCTTTTTGTCTAACTGACTATTCATCTCTGCTGAAAAAGGTACTAGCTTTATACTGTTATATCTTATACTACTAAAGGTTATTTGTTACTTCCCTACTTTGTACTCACTTCCTTATCCATGACTTTTGGCTTTAAACCCAGAAATCACAAATATCCGAGACCTGCGCTCAGCAATATTAGTATTAAGCAATATTTGACCACGCTTGTATCTAGGCTAACTACAATGATGTTGAAGCAAGAATTGTGTAAGGTGTTTGTTTTTGGATTATATTATTCACAATCAAGTAGAATACAATTTAAGGGTATGTAGTAATGGGACAGTAAGCAATAATTATCAGGGTGGGGTTTTGGTAGATAATTATGGGGAGGCTTAATAACGTTGTTTGACCAACAGGAATATTTGATCCATACACTATGATGTATGGTCTTTACTATTTATTAAATAAACATGATTCCGCTTAATACATAAGTTATATTACTCATGTATTGCTTGTAATAAAACAGAAGATTGGCTTGACAACTGTATCTGCATAACTTTTCATTCATGATGCATTTGTCATTAATTATGGATTAGTGATTCATTTGGGAAACTGCACAACAAGATTAAGGGAGGGGTTTAAGAATTCCTCCATAACAAATAATGGAGCCAAACAATAGGGCACAGGTTGGCCCTCCATAACATACCTCTATATTGAAAGGATTAAAGAAGGGATTTAGTAAAATAATCATAAATCCGAACAAACGCATTTTACGTCCTTGATTTTTAACACCTGAGATTCACGTTGAGTGTGAAACTCCTTGTCAGTTTTATTGATTAATGTAATCATATCCCTGGCCCTTTAATTCTTCAATCCTCTAGTTTTTTTTTACCACTCCTTCTGTAAGCAGTGGCTTTTAGTAATGATATCTCAGTGATTGTAAATTGCCGCCTTTTGATTAAGAGATGACTCTAATAGCTTGGCCTGTACTGATATTGAGATGACTTAATGGCCTTGGCCTTTATTGATATGAGGGACGAGACTGTTGTCTCTACCTTGTAATGATAATCAGATGATTGCATCCATCTCTCCTCATGATAATAAGATGATTCTGTGTATCTTTCTCAGTTACTCAGCAAAGCTGACAAGTGAGTGCATTCCCCCTTAAAACATAAAAATAAAAAAAAAAATAAACAAATAACAACACAAACAATAACACCAACACCAAATTATAAAACCCCCCAAAAAACAAAACCCAAAAAAAAAAACCCAAAAAAAAAAAACAAAACACACCCCCCACCAAACCCAAAAAAAATAAAAAAAAAAAAAAAAAAAAAAAAAAAAAAAAAACAAAAAAAAAAAAAATACCCCCCCCCCCCCCCCCAAAAAAAAAAAAACAAAATACAAAATATATTATTATTTTTTTTATCCCCCCCCCCCCCCCCCCCCCCCCCCCCCCCCCCCCCCCACATATATCACCATTTTCATTTTTTTTTTTATTTTTTCCCCCCCCCACACCCCCCCATTATATTACACACCAAATTTTTTTGGATTTATTTAATATGTTCTCAAAGGATACATTCACTGTCCGTTTATCTGCAACAATGTTACATTTATGATAAATATAATACACAATTCCCAAAGTCCAATAGAGCTGTGTACAATGTATTTTCATTTCATGCTTAAAAGATACATAAATCAAGAGTAGATTTTCTGTCTCGAGCCCGTCAATTGGACGACTACTAAAGAACAGGACGACGGGGCGTGGATTTGGCGCAGGACGAGCTCTTTGCTATCGGGTTCCGTGTTTTCGACTTGGAGATGAAATTCTCTCATGTAGCATTGAAAGGAATGCAAATTACCTGGTAATTTTTCTTCCTATTTTGGTTTTGCAGTCCTGTATGGCCAAAAGCGAGCGGCTTTGTTGTAATTAGCCGGACAGCGCTACACAACTTCTCACTCGGTTTTTTGTAGAAAGTTGGCAGATTCGGGTCACAAGATAAGAATCCTGCAGGCCGAATATCGTCTTCAGAAGACATTTCCACATTACTGCTTCCAGCAGGGGTGTTGCTCTGCAACAGTGAAAGAGATCTATTAGCAATCTTTGAAGAATGATACCCAAATGTGGTAGGCGCGTGGTCAACGAGAAATGTGCCAATCAGCAGGAATTGTAATTAGGAGGTAATCAGAGACTTTCCCGCCAACTTTTATATACAAAGTAAATAAAAATCAATACATGAGGGGTATAAAAAAGGAGATTTCACCAACAATTGGAGAGACAAAGAACTCCTTCAGCAGCGACTTGGTGTGAGCGGGAGAATAAGGAGATTGGGGCTCTTCTATAACTTCACATCATTCACAGTATTAAATCTTCACTTAATAACACTTGTGATATCCTGGTCTTATATCTGACTGATTTCATAATCTAAGGCCATCCATACATTTGAAGGAAAAGTCCATGTTATCCACCGGACTGGCTCAAATGTGTATGGTAGGACTCAACGAATATCTGATACCCCATAGTTGATGTTGGGCGAACAGGAAGGTCAAGCATGTTACATTTTCAATGCCTGATGAGCCAATCACTAGTGTCTCTGGAGGTGATTGACTGGAGCTTTGAGGGGACAAAGGGGTCTGGAGGGCGGACAGTGAAGTCTGGAGGGAGGACAGAGGGTCTTAGGAAGACAGAGGAGTCTAGAGAAATAAAGAGGTATCTGAGGAGGACAGGAGGTGCCAGGAGGAGCAGAGGGGTCTGAAGGAGACGCAAAGACAGTCTGGTGGTGGGCAAAGGAGGTCTGGTGGAGGACAGAGGAGTTTGAAGGAGATAGGGGAGTTGGGGGAGGAAGAGGGTTGGAGAAGGACAGAGGTGTTGGGAGGAAAGAGGGTTGGAGAAGGAAGGGGTTTTTTTCTTGGGGGGGGGAAGGGTTTTGGAGGGACAGAGGAGTTGGAGGGGAAGGGAGTTGGAGAAGGAGAGGGTTGGAGGGAAAGAGGGTTGGGGGGACAGAGGGGTGGAGGGACAGGGAGGCGGGAGGGAAGAGGGTTGGAGGAACGAGGGGGGTGGAGGGAAGAGGGTTGGGGAAGAAGAGGAGTTGGAGGGACGGGAGTTGGGGGGAAAAGAGGATTTGGAGGGAAAGAGGATTGGAAAAGAAAAAGGGGGTTTGGAGGAGGAAAGGGATTGGGGGAAAGAGGAGTTGGGGGAGATAGGGGTTTTGGAGGGGAATAGAGGTTTGGGAAAGGGAAAAAGGATTGGGGGAAGGGGGAGTATGGGGGGAAGGGTTGGGGAAAAACAGAGGGAAATTTGAGGAGACAATAGGAGTTGGAGGGAAAGAGGAGTTTTTGGGGGGGAAAGGAGTTGGAGGGTGTAAAGTGTTGGAGGGGACGAGGAGTGGGGGGGAGAGGGAGTTGGGGGGGGGGGGGAAAAGGGGTTGGGGGGGAAAAGGAGTTGGAAAGGACAGGGTGTTAGGGGAAGAGGGTTGTTGTGAGTAATAGTCCCCTATTCCCCTTGGGCAAAGTCTTTATTTAAAATATGTTTTTGGCTTATATTTTGTTGGGAGGTGTTTTGTTTGTTATTCAAAATTTGGATGGCAATTCTGGTACAAGATAAAATAGACAAATAAATCTGTGCTTTCAAGTGCAAGCGTAAGTTTTTTACATTTTTTTTAAATAAATACGTTTAAAAAGGGGAAGTTTGGTGAATAAGAAAAATTGTACGTGTGTAGGGAGTCTTAGGTTTTTTACCTGTTCCCAGTGTCCCCAGAGTTTTGTTTATTGCAGAAAAAAAAAAAGGGTTTGAGAGAAAAAAGAAATTGAAGAAAAGAGATGGGCTTGAAGGGGAAAAGATGGGTTGGTGGGACGTGTTGGAGGCAGAGGGTCTGGAGGGGAAAGAAGGTTAGAAAAGGACAGAGGTATTGGGGGGAAG
>JAODAL010045912.1:0-31466 GCA_025379985.1 Phyllomedusa bahiana | reverse complement strand
TTTAAATATAGTGTGTGTTATTTTAGTATAGTGGTGTTTGTGGTGGTACCCCCTATAGTATAGTGTTTCCCTGGGGTATTGTGTTCCCTAAGTAAAGTGTTGTATCCCAAGTATAGTGTGTGTCTGGGGTATGTGTGTATTCCTATATATTGTGGTTGTTGGTAAGTGTGTGGTTTATAGTAGTGTGTCTGTGGTATTTCTGGTATCCCTATAGTATAGTGTGTCTGTGGTGTGTGTATCCCTATAGTATAGTGTGTGTCTGTGGTATGTGTGTATTCCTATACTATCTGTGGTATGTGTGTATAGTGTGTGGTGTGTAGTATAGTGTGTGTCTGTGGTATGTGTGTATCCCTATAGTATAGTGTGTGTCTGTGGTATGTGTGTATCCCTATAGTATAGTGTGTCTGTGGTATGTGTGTATCCCTATAGTATAGTGTGTGTCTGTGGTATGTGTGTATCCCTATAGTATAGTGTGTGTCTGTGGTATGTGTGTATCCCTATAGTATAGTGTGTCTGTGGTATGTGTGTATCCCTATAGTATAGTGTGTGTCTGTGGTATGTGTGTATCCCTATAGTATAGTGTGTGTCTGTGGTATGTGTGTATCCCTATAGTATAGTGTGTGTCTGTGGTATGTGTGTATCCCTATAGTATAGTGTGTGTATCCCTATAGTATAGTGTGTGTCTGTGGTATGTGTGTATCCCTATAAATTTACGTGTTGTCGTGGTATTGTGAAATCCCTATATACGTGGTTGTGGGGGTATCCCTATACTATCTGTGGTATGTGTGTATTCCTATACTATCTGTGGTATGTGTGTATAGTGTGTGGTGTGTAGTATAGTGTGAGTATCCCTATAGTGTACCAGGACCTGTTCATTGTCGGCTGTATTAGAGGGGGGCTCATCTCCTGACCCCTGGGTGATGTAAGCATTTCCAGTGAGAACCTGTTGTGGAAACTTTGCGCGCACCCCCGCAGGTCTCCACACCAGATCCCCCCGTTTGGCGGTGATGCCGCACAACAATCGCATGTCCGTGTGTTTCCTGTAAGCCCCGTGCACACTGGCCGGCTGTCGCGCTGCACGGCCGCCTATGGCTCGCTGTCCCGGCCTGTGCGCACCCTCCCGCCGCAGGGTCCCCGTCCTCTCTGGGTACCAACAATTATTGTAGTGATGATGGGAGCACGGCCACGCCCCCTCACCGCCCCTTTCACCAATTAACGCAGAGAGCTCCTTTCTTTGCCCGTTCTCGCGGCCTATTGGCTGCCTGGCCATCAGTCACCTGTATGGCAGCGCTGATTGGCCGGCTGGATTGTAGAGGCGGGCTGTGTCTGCAGCACAGCCCGGCGGGCGCACTGTGACCCGGAGCGGGTGTGTGCCCGTCGTGTGCCCGGTTTCGGGATGATGTTAAGTCGCCTAATGAGCGGAAGCAACCGCAGTCTGGATCTCCCGTGTGTTTGCACCGTGAGGCTGCTGGACGACTCGGAGTATACGTGTAACGTGCAAAGGGGGAAGAGGGAGCAAAGGGCTGGAGGGGTGGGGACAAAGAAGGACAGCAAAGGGGACGGAGGGCCTGTGTGTGGCCGGAGATGGTGTGCGCTCAGCCCCGTCACAGTCACCTTGTATGGGGCTGCCTGGCACACAATGCACTTTCCTGCCGCACACATGTGCCCGCTGCCGGCTGCTGACTTGTCCTGCTGTGGTCATGTCTATGGGAGTCCTGCCTTCTCTTCCGAAATGATTGATCCTTCTCCCGGGGGGCAGAACTTTACCTGGGGCAGTGCCCACCCCGGACAGCAGAGGCAGCATTGGGCTCCACCCCCCTGACAGCAAGGGCAGCATTGGGCTCCACCCACCTGACAGCAGGGGCAGCATTGGGCTCCACCCCCTTTTACGCAAGGGGGGCAATTTGGGCCCCCACCCCCTTAAAAGCAGGGGCCCGCACGGGGGTCCACCCCCTGACAGCAGGGGCAGCACTGGGCTCCACCCACCTGACAGCAGGGGCAGCATTGGGCTCCACCCCCCTGACAGCAAGGGCAGCATTGGGCTCCACCCCCCTGACGGCAAGGGCAGCATTGGGCTCCACCCACCTGACGGCAAGGGCAGCATTGGGCTCCACCCACCTGACGGCAGGGGCAGCATTGGGCTCCACCCCCCTGACGGCAGGGGCAGCATTGGGCTCCACCCCCCTGAAGGGGCAGCATTGGGCTCCACCCCCTGACGGGGGGGCACCCTTTTGGGGGCCCCAAACCCCCCGGGGACGGCGGGGGAAAGCATTGGGTTTCCCCCCCCCCCCCGACGGCGGGGGCAGCTTGGGGGCCTCCCCCCCCCGGGACGGCGGGGGGAAGCATTGGGCCCCCACCCCCCTGACAGCAGGGGCAGCATTGGGCTCCACCCCCCTGACAGCAAGGGCAGCATTGGGGCTCCCCCCCCCGGGCCCGCGGGGCAGCTTTGGGGGCTGACCCCACACCTCCATCCCCCTGCCCAGAGGGGCAATGTTGAAATGGTCCCCCCCTCCCTTTTTCTATCTCCAAATTGGGGAGCAGGTGAAGGTGGGGGGGCACCACTTGTTGCTTCTTGCTGCGGCTGGTTTCTCACACGTCTACTGATCCGGAGCCCCCCCGTTTGGGAAACGCTGGATGCATTTTGGGCCCCTTTTCCCCAAGATTGGAGTGAGAAATATCTGAAACTGTAGACAGGGCCGGGTTGTTTGGGGAGGTAGTGATCGATCAGAAAATGTTGTAGGGCCACTATGCCAGGCAGCCGGGCGGACGTGAGGTCAGCGTCATACCTCTGTACTGCGGCCGCTGCGCTGATGCCCAGAACTGAAGTGACCAGCTGCCCGCTCCCCTCTGGGGAAAGGGTGGAAAAGAAAACTTCGGGGTTTATGGCCCGTGCCCCTGGTGTTAATAAAGGGGGGAGACACTTCTGGGGCACTTAACATTTTCATGGGGTGTCCGGGGTCCTTTTTATGGTTTTGGCTGTGAAAATCAGGGTACCTGTAATGGTCTTTTTGGCAGGGTTGGGGGTTTGGGGGGGAAAAAAAAATGATGCCACTAGCCCTTTTGTTATTTTGAAAAAAAGCTTCCCCAAATGAGGGGGGGCTTTGTTCACCACAGCTTTTACGCCCGCTCCCCTTAGAGTAATGGGAGCCCCAGGCAGAAAGGCCCCCCTGTGGTGCTTTGGGGGCCGCAGATTGATGTTTTTTGGTTTGTGCTTCCCCGGTGGGACGAGGAGGGGAGATATGTCTATGTTCCAGAGTGTGGTCCGTGTCTTCTCCAGTTGTTGCTGTTAGGATATATAGTTATCTATTGATGCTTATGGTAGTGCCCCTGGTGTAATAGGAGGGGTGATCTTTGTGGGGCACCTTTATATTATAGAGTGTTTCCGGTGTAAAAGGGGGGTTTAACCTTTGTGGGCACCTATATATTATAGGTGTCCTGGGGTAAATAGGAGGGGGGCCCTTTTGGGGCACCCCATATATTAAGAGTGTCCTGGGGTAATAGGAGGGGGGATCCCTTTTTGGGGCACCTATAAAAATTTTAGAGTGTCCCCCGGGGTAATAGGAGGGGGATCCTTGTGGGGCAACCAATATTAAAAAGAGTGTCCTGGGGGTAATTTGGGGGGGGTGATCCTTTTTGGGGCACCTATATATTAAAGAGGCCGGTAAATTAAAGGGGTTTATCTTTGTGGGGCACCTATATTTTTTAGGTGTCCTTTGGGGGTAATAAAGGAAAGGGGGGATTTTTTTTGTGGGGAAACCCATATATTAAAAGAGTGTCCTGGGGTAATAAAGGGGGGGTGATCCTTTTTGGGTCCCTATATATTATAAGTGTCCCCTTTTGGAAGGGGTTTTTTTGGGTTTTAAAAAAGGGGAAAAAGGGGTGATCTTTGTTGGGCACCTATATATTATAGAGTGTCCTGGTGTAATAGGAGGGGAGATCAATGTGGGGCACGAATATATTACAGAGTGTCCTGGTGTAAAAGGAGGGGTGATCAATGTGGGGCACCTATATATTACAGAGTGTCCTGGTGTAATAGGAGGGGTGATCCTTGTGGGGCACCTATATATTATAGAGTGTCCTGGTGTAATAGGAGGGGGTGATCTTTGGGGGCACCTATATATTATAAGAGTGTCCTGGTGTAATAGGAGGTGTGATCTTTGTGGGGCACTATATATTATAGAGTGTCCTGGTGTAATAGGAGGGGTGATCTTTGTGGGCACCTATATATTAGAGTGCCCTGGTGTAAGAGGAGGGGTGATCTTTGTGGGGCACCTATATATTATAGAGTGTCCTGGTGTAATAGGAGGGGTGATCTTTGTGGGGCACCTATATATTATAGAGTGTCCTGGTGTAATAGGAGGGGTGATCTTTGTGGGGCACCTATATATTACAGAGTGTCCTGGTGTAATAGGAGGGGTGATCTTTGTGGGGCACCAAAATATTACAGAGATTCATGGTGAAAGAGGAGGGGTGATCTTTGTGGGGCACCTATATATTACAGAGTGTCCTGGTGTAATAGGAGGGGTGATCTTTGTGGGGCACCTATATATTACAGAGTGTGGTCCTTTAGGTAGGACATCCGCGGCGCACCTTCCTGGGTTTATAGATAGACCGTTTTTATTCACAAAACTTCAAGCGTGATACAAGTGATATTCAGCTCTCCTTGTATAACAATAAGGAGATGACCTAGCTCCGGGCTCCTCATTCCCACCAGTCAGGGTCCCTTGGGGTGAAGGGCAGTGTGGCCGAAACATCGGACCGTGGGATTATTCTCTTTTTCCTTTAATCCATATTGTTCTACAAGGAGAGCTGAATATCACTTGCGTCATACGTGAAGTTAGTTACCTACTGATGCTTATGGCTGTGCCCCTCGTGTACCAGGAGGGGAGACACTTACACATTGCATTGTGTGGTCCGTGCATTCTCCAACTGTGAGTGTTATATCAGCGTCAGGATATTTACTGATCTACTAGGGCTTATGGTTGTGCTCATGGTGTAATAGGAGGGCAGACACTTCTGGGGCACTTATATATAACATAGTGTGTTCTGTATATTCTCCAGTTGTTAGTTAGGGTACCTAGTTATTTTCTAGGGCTTATAGTTGTGCCCCTGGTGTAATAGTAGGGGCACTTATACATTGCATGGTGTGGTCCATGCATTCACCAATTGTTAATGTTAGGGTGCTTTCACACGGTGCGGTTTTTGGATGCGTTTTTTGTGCAGGAAGGCACAGCAATTAATGCTATACATTGTTGCACAAAAAACGCATCCAAAAAACCGCACTGTGTGAAAGCACCCTTAGGATATTTAGTTATCTATTGGTGCTTATGGCTGTGCCCCTGGTGTAATAGGAGGGGAGGTATTTCTAGGGCACTTACACATTGCATTGTGTGGTCCGTGCATTCTCCAACTGTGGGTGTGACATCAGGATATTTAGTTATTTTCTAGGGCTTATAGTTGTGCCCCTGATGTAATAGAAGGGGAGATAATTCTAGGACACTTACACATTAGAGTGTGCTCCATGCATTCTCCAATTGTTAGTGTTAGGATATTTAGTTATCTGTTGGTGCTTATGGCTGTGCCCCTGGTGTAATAGGGGGGGAGACACTTCTGGGGAACTTATATATAACATAGTGTATTCTGTATATTCTCCAGTTGTTAGGGTACTTGTGCCCCTAGTGTAATAGGAGGGGCACTTATACGTTGCATGGTGTGGTCCGTGCATTCTCCAGTTATTAGTGTTAGGATATTTAGTTATCTGTTGGTGCTTATGGCTGTACCCCTGGTGTAATAGGGGGGGGAGACACTTCTGGGGCACTTATACATTGCTTGGTGTGCTCCGTGTCTTCTATGGTTGTGGCTGTGATATCAGGATACCTGTAATGCTCTTCCGGGCAGGTTGGTTGGGGTTAGTACATGATGCCACTGAGCTTCTGTTATCTGAAAACAGCTTCCCCAGTGAGGAGGGGGCTATGTTCACACACAGCTGTACGCAGCTCCCATGCAGAGTAATGGGAGCCTAAGGCAGAACAGGTCCCCTCTGTGGTGCTGTTGGGGGACCTCGGGTAGGTGCTATGTGTGATTGATGCCCATGAAGTCTATTAGATGATTTATTACTCCAGATACTCTGTGTGTGGCCTGCCGGTCGTGTTGCCGGGCTGTTGGTCACAGGACGCCGGCCGCTGTCTTACACTTGTATGCGTTGCTTGTGGTTATCTAGCAGATACACAAAGGGCATCTATTTCTGCATACAGCCACACACAGCCGCGTCCATGATACTCATTGAACCCAGTACATTCCAGTAATAGCAGAGCCCTGTAACCAGATGCTCTTTGTGCTTTTATAGGGGTTTTAAAAAAATCTTCAGCTGGTCAGGAGCGTTAAAAAAAAAAAAAAAAAAATCCTTACCTCACCCATGAAGCTGCTGCCGCTACTCTGCCCCCTCCCCATCAATGATGTCACGTCCATTGGTCACAAGAGCACCGCAGCCAATCATTCGTGGTTACGTGTCGTACATGATTGGCGGCAGCGCCATCAGCGGGTGACAGCAGGAATCACCGGAGCAGTGGGGGCTTTGAGGATGAGTTAAAGTGTTTTGCTGCCCCATTAGAGCAGGATGTGATAGAGAGAAGCTGAGCTCTGTGCTAGAAAGGTTTTATCATTTAAAGAGGACCCGTGACTTCTCCTGACTTTGTCTGTTTTAGTAAATACTGTACTTGTGTTCCCTGTGAAATAAGGGTATGTTCACACAGCGTATTTGTGGGGTGTAATTGTGCTGCGATGTACAACCCACAAATATGGTAAAATCATAGCGTTCTCTGAGTAAGCGCCCGTAAAAAGAAGTGACGTTACTACTTTTGGGCGAGTACGTGTAGGCGAAAGGGAAAATATAGTAGGCCGGGCCCTAGCGCTGTTGAAAGAACACACTGGCCAGCAGGTGTATAGTGGCGCACACAAGTATACGTAATGTGAATTCACCCTTACAAATCTGTTCCTCTTTTATTCCTCCTAGAAAGATCCTACTGAATCTGTCAGCTGGGTGTTACTAATTGGGGGTGTGACCCTGCACAGTCTGACACTGTCCAATCCATGCTGACAGTCAGTGTGTGCAGGACACACCCCTTTGAAAACTGGAATGGTAACACCCATCTGACAGATTCATTAATACATTACCAGGAGGAATAACAGAGGAACAGCACAACATAGAGATATAGGAGAAGAGGCTCCAGAATTGGACACAAGGTTTTATTAAAATAGATATGTCCGGAGATGTCACAGGTCCTTTTTGAAGAAGAAATTTTTAGTAAAAAGCAGAATAAATCCTGACAGGACTCCTAGAAAAGACAGTAAGAGTCCTGCTGCTTACCCTGCCCACTCACAGTTTGGTCTGCACTTCCAAAAAAGATTACCTAGAAAAATAAGCATAGGTGAACACTGGTGTGGCAACAAAATGCAAACACAATACAATCTTAGCAGCTGAGATTGTATTGTGATTGCAATCACAGTAATTGACAGCTTTCCTTGTAGAATAAAAAAGACTCACTGTCTCTTCTGGGAGTCTTTTCAGGATTTACTCTTTTAATTCAAAATCCCTTTCTTAAATTACATAAAGTTATATATCGCAGGGCACAAGTTCTCTACCTCTGTTATATGCTGCTGTCAGATAGGGCACCTGACAGGTTCACGCTTTAATTTTTTTAACCAAGCAGATATTTTATTTTTTGATTTATTTTTTAAATAGCATAGTAGATATAAAAAAACACCAGTGGGAAGAAAACACAGGTCCATCAAGGCCAACCTATAACCTTACAGTGTTGTTCCAGAGAAAGGCAAAACCCCCTCTAAAGGGGGACCTTAATGTGCTTCTTTTTGAGCCACTCCTTTGTGGCCTTGGCTGTATGTTTTTGGTCATTGTCTTGCTGGAAGACCCGGCCACAACCCATTTTTAATGTCCTGGTGGAGGGAAGGAGGTTGTCACTCAGGATTTTACGGTACTTGGCTCCATCCATTCTCCCATTGATGCGGTGAAGTAGACCTGTGCCCTTAGCAGAGAAACACCCCCAAAACACAATGTTCCATCTCCATGCTTGACAGTTTTCGGGTCATAGTCAGCTTTCTTTTCCTCCAAACACGGTGAGTTGAGTTAATGCCAAAGTGCTCGATTTTTGTCTCATCTGACCCCAGTACCTTCTCCCAATCACTCGCAGAATCATCCAGGTGTTCATTGGCAAACTTCAGATGGGCACATGTGCCTTCTTTGGCAGGGGGACCTTGCAGGCACTGCAGGATTTTAAACCATTATGTCATAGTGTGTTACCAGTGGTGTTCTTGGTGACTGTGGTCCCAGCTTCCTTGAGATCATTAACAAGTTTAGTCTGATCTCTCACCTTCCTCATGTTCAAGGATCCCCCATGAGGTGAGATTTTGCATGGTCGATGTCGATTGACAGTCATTTTGTATTTCTTCCATCTTCTTAGTTGTCTCCTTCTCACTCAGCGTCTTACTTATGGTTTTGTAGCCCATTCCAGCTACGTGCAGGTCTATGATCTTGTCCTTGACATCCTTAGAAAGCTCTTTGGTCTTGTCCATATTGTAGAGGTTAGAGTATGATTAATTGAGTCTGTAGACAGGAGTCTTTTATAAAGGTGGCTATTTAAGACAGCTGCCTTTAATGCAGATAGCGAGTTGATTAGGAGCGTCTAACTAGTCTGTAGGAGTCAAAACTCTTAATGGTTGGTAGGGGATCAAATACTTATTTCTCTCAGCAAAATGCAAATACATTTATATAATTTACACAATGTGATTTTCTGGATTTAATTCTGGATATTCTATCTCTCAATGTTAAAATTAATCTACCCTTAAAATTATAGACTGCTCATGTCTTTGTCAGTGGGCAAACTTACAAAATCAGCAAGGGATAATCATTTGCTTCATTGTAAGGCTATGTTCACACGGCTTAATTGCGGGACGTAATTACGCCCCGCAATTACGCCGTGTGGACGGGGGCGGGGCGGGAGCGGGGGAGTGAGCGGGGGGCCGGCACTTCGCCGGCCCATAGACAATCACTGCTAGCGGCGCGTATACGCCGCTAGAAAGTGACATGTCAATTATCTCCCGCCGGGCGGGGAGAGGAGACGTAATCCATAGTTCTCTATGAGAACTGTGAATTACCGTAATGAATGGGCCGTTTTCGGCCCGTAATTGGCGCACTTCGGCGCGTAATTACGGACCGAAATACGGCCCATTTTAAGCCGTGTGAACATAGCCTAAGGCCTCGTTCAAACGGCTTATTCTGAGACGGATTTCAGCCGTACTGCGCGCCGTATTTGTGCTGCAGTACGGCTGGAATACGTCCCAGTCATTACGGTAATCCACAGTTCTCATAGAGAACTATGGATTCCGTCTCTCATCCCCGCTCGGCGAATCCGCTGCGGGGGGAGAAAGTGACATGCACATTATTCACGGCGTGTACGCGCCGTGAATAACGAGTGTCTATGGGGCCGGCGAGCTGCTGGCCCCCGCCCCTCCTGCCCAGCTGCCGGCGTTATTGCGGGGCGAAATCCGTCCCCGCAATTACGTCGGCAATAAGCCGTTTGAACATAGCCTAACTCTGTATGCACACTCGTACAAGGAAGGCTGTCAATCACTGATAAGACCGCCCACTGGACTCCTTCACAAAAAATAAGCAGAAAGGGAAATTAATAAATTACACATTTTCCTGAATCTTTTCCCACAGAGCTATGTATCAGTCTCCTCAGCTCTATAACATGCTGCTGGCAGGTCAGATAGCATGTTCAATGTGACATGTTCCCTTTAAGGTACAATCTCTAATTTATCATGTTTTAGTACATACCGTGTTTCCCCGAAAAAAAAGACACCCCCGAAAGTACGACATAGCAGAGATTTTGTTGAATTCCCTAATATAAGGCACCCCCCCGAAAATAAGACATAGCGGAACTGACTAGAGGGTTGAAGGACCTGGGAAGGGAGGTCATGTGACTGTGATGTCACCACAGGTCCCGAACAAACAAAGGAATGTAGACAGAAAGTACATGTAAGTAACAGAGGGAAGAGGGGGGAGAACAGAAAAATGATACTGACACACACACATCTCACAGGATGGCTGAGGGGGCATGCTGGGACTTCTAGTTCTACAAGTCCCAGCATGTCACATGTGCCATCCTTTGATATGTCACTGCAGCTGCCATAAAATGTCTTTTAATTTTATATATATATATATATATATATATATATCTATATATATATATATATATATATATATATATACACACACACACTAGTATATCATGCTATAATTTATTCATGGAAAAATAAGACACCCCCTGAAAATAAGACATAGTGCCCCTGTAATTGGATTTGTCATTGACTCACATAAGAAATAGTTCCGGTCTATGATTGTAACAATTACATTTAGTGACCGAGGATAATTCGCGATTCTGGAAGCTGATTTGCCGGTCAGCTAGATCTGATTTTCACTAGATTTCGGTTGACCCTGTAGACATGATAATTACTACTATAGAGACAGACTGGCAGCAGTGGCTTCACATGTGGCACAGTTAGATGTGATTTGTAATATAATAGAAAGATGCCCGTGTAATGAAGCTGTGCGTTTAGCTGCCAGCGATGCCATGGTGTATAGTTAAAATGGATTTTGAAGAGAAACTTCAAGGAGCAGTGACCTTTCTTATAACTATTCATTAGAAGGACTTAAAAAATCTCTCCTACCTGCATTATGTACTAAGCAGCAGGCTGAATGTTGTCACCCATCTGCTTAGTCACAATATGCATGTATGG
Organism: Phyllomedusa bahiana; assembly: GCA_025379985.1. NCBI lineage: Eukaryota > Metazoa > Chordata > Amphibia > Anura > Hylidae > Phyllomedusa > Phyllomedusa bahiana. Next base: position 20,651 of record JAODAL010045912.1, on the reverse strand, counting down.
GGAGTGACTACTCTGGTGTCTATTGCAGGTCAGGGGACTTTGTGCTCTCCCGTCTGAGTTTTCTTTAATCCAATACCATATACTTGTATCATAAGCATTTTGGATCTCATATATTAAAACTGTCTAGGGGTAAGACTTTCTTTCATCCAAAGAGAAGCGATCCAGCAAGTGTACCAAAAGACTGGAAAAAGATTTATTAATGCAAAGCTCTACATAGTACAGGGGGTAAAAATGCTACAAACACGTAACCAATGCGTTTCGGGCACTACAACTTGGCCCTTGTTCACGGCAGGTGAGCTCTGCTTTCTGTGTACTGCCTTTACGTAAGACTTTCTTTGTTGCCCATAGCAACCAATCAACGCTCCCCTTTCATTTCACATAGTGCTGTGAGAAAATAAAAGGGGAGCTCTGATTGGTTGCTATGGGCAACAAAGAAAGTCTTACACCTAGAGAGTTTTCATACATGTCCCCCTTTGTGTCTATAGGTAATGTACCGAATAAAGGACTCCTTGGTATAAAAATGAGAGGATACCAGACAGACTGCTTATCAATTAAAACCTTTTTTTTAATTAGTTTTGTTAGGGCTTGTTCACATGGCGTTTTAACTCCGTGTTACAAGCACTTTTTAGATCCGTCTCTGGGATCGACAGGACGGATCTAACAATTAGCAGTGAGATTATCACTGCGGGCTATGAGGAAGACGCAGCGGCGTTCACATGAGAGATCGCCGCTGCTGTTTCCCTCCTGCTGGTCGGCTCTGTCTTTGAAAGAGTTGCATATCAATTCTTTCAAAGACGGACCGAGCTGCGCTATGGAAACAGGCAGCGGTCATCTCTCATGTGAACGCCGCTGCGTCTTCCTCATAGACCGCAGTGATAATCTCACTGCTAATGGTTTAGATCCGTCTCTGGGTCCGTCCTGTCGGTACCCGAGGCGGATCTAAAAAGCGCTTGTAACACAGAGTGAAAACGTCATGTGAACAAGCCCTAAAAGTGCCCCTTTTTTGTTTAGACTTCTTTTTAATGAGTCACTGCTACCAAAAAGGAATATTTTTGTGAAAATTAATATTCCTGAATTTGAAAAAAAAAAATTTCTTAATTTTTGGCAATAATTTTTTTTATTTCGACAGTGCTATGCAATAAAAATTTCATAGAAAATATTGTCCTCCTTTAGCAGTGAGAAAAAAAAATTTGTATGGCAAGGCAGACTTACCTCACTTTACTTCAGCTGCTACCTATCTCTATATAGTCTCATTACAAATAGATGGTTATGGTATAATGCTTGATCTAATGTTCTCTGCACAGGGATAGATAAGATGAGACCCTGAGCAATACATGAAAGAGAAATAGTTCTTCACACTCATCAGGTTAGTGCTAATCATTTTTACACTTCTCAGATTAGAGTAGACCAGAAAGAAGGGCCGTCAAGCAATCCTCTCACTGCTGTGGTATCAGAGCCCACAGAGGGGAAGTCAGAGAGATAATGTACATATGGGAACTTTAAAAAGTTATGTGGATAAAAACCGTGAAAAAAAAATCTGTATAATAGTCAAATATCACTTGTCAATATGTAAAAAGAAACATTTTGATGGTCGTGCCCCTTTAAAGGAAATGTGTAATCAAAAATGACTTATTGTTTAATTCACGTTTTTATGTTAAACACATTTTTTAAGAATTTTGATTTTTATTTTTTTTAAGTGAGAAATCTAGTAGTCAGCAAAAAAATAAATACAGCTAAGAATTAAAGAATATGGATCAGTGACTTGTTTTAATAAGTAAAAAAAGAAATTGGCGGCAGATTCCCTTTAAAGGGAATCTATGTGACTTTAACACTAAGGCTATGTTCATACGGCGTACTTTCGGCACGCATTTCGCCGCGTATTTGCGCTCTAATACGGGCAAGATGCGCGCCGCAATTACGGTAATTTATAGCGCTTATAGAGAACTATGGATTACGCCTCCTCTCCCCGTTCATACAATACGATCGTATTGTACGCGCGGGGAGATAAGAGACATGATAATTACTTGTGGCGCGTTCGCGCAGCAAGTAATGCATGTCTATGGGGCCGGCGGGCGCTGCGGCAGTACGCGATGATAAGCGCAAGACACACGATGTATAGCGTCACGTACTGTACGCGCCGCAATACATTGTGTGAACATACCCTAATGCTGTATTCTTGGGCCTCATAATGTTTGATCAGCAGAGGGACAACCTTTAAGGTCATTCAAAATTAGCACAATGAAGGGGGCACTTATTTTTTGGCCCCATTAACATCATGTTTCTGGTCCCCGTTTGTGGTATCTGTCAGATACTATGATGGGGCCACAGATCTATAGGGCATATGCATTCCGATTTGGACTACGTTTGCCCTTTTTATTAGACACATATACTTTCTAAATTAGACATAAAGGCGTACTCACTCGTGGCCATGTCGCTGTATGCCTCAGGGTCCATTTTTCATGGTATCCCCATGGATACCATGAAAGGGGATCAGAAAGCTGATGTATATGGTGCCTTACATGGTCGGCTGTACCTCGTCCTGTAGCTCATCCCACTAAGTTCCATTCAAGTCAGAGGTATGAGCTGCAGTACCTGGGGCAGCCAACAGTGTGGGAATGCTGCTGTACCTGTATAATGGATCTTAAGGTCAGACCCCAGGTAAGAAGCACTGCTTTAAAGGGGTTTTGCCAGGACCTGCCTTATCTGCTAAGAAGCTAATGTAAACAAGCCACGCTGAGAGAGAGAGAGACACAGCCAGAGCACAGAGCCATGCATAAGGGATCGTGTGAAATGTTCACTCACTTAATCACACTACAACTAGTGGATTCTGTATACAAAAGACAACATATTTCTACCCGGTGCTTTGAAAGCTTCTTCAGCTCCCTTTCATCAGATAAGAAGTGTGCTCTGCGCAAGCCCGGCCAGCAGCTCTTGTCAGTCGTATCTAATAGAAGCTTTTAAGTAACTAAGGGCAGGTATGGCAGCCTGTAGCTCTCTCAGGCTGCAATTTTTGTAATCACCTATATTTAGAAAAGTGATTAAATACCCATTTTGGAGGATCCCACGTTAACATTACATCGTGGCAAAACCCCTTTAAGTTAGGGCAACCGACATCAGTGCTATGTCAGCGGGTGCAGCTGCGCAAGTCCCAATAGGTGTGTGAGGGTCCATGCACATTGCAGGTGTTTTTCAGATGAACCTCATTGATCATTCAACTGACTTTGCTGTTCGACAGGAGGTTCTGTCGTCCCTGAGCTCGCCTTAGGACACTTTCATGACGGATTGACAAGTGCACCACTCCCACTCCTCAGAGCAAACATAATGCTGTTAGGGCATGACATAGGTAGTATCCTGTCTAATTGTTAAGTCCTTCAATAAATGTAGCTGTATCACTTGTGGGAATACATATATATTATTTGTGCAAGACTGGTATGTTCGACTAATGAAGTCTAAATGAGCCTAAACGCATTCTATCCTCTAAAATGAATACAGACTCTCAACTTCACCCACAAAAATCAATCAGAACGCAGACTTGTAAAATTAATTCAGACCACTTAAAATAATCAGACCCCCAGACCGTACAGCTAGAAGTAAGTTAGACCACAGGGAAGACCAAGAAAATTACTTCAGACCCTAGACCAGAAAAAAAACCCCAAAATGTATATTTACCGTTTTCAAGGACCACTGTCTACACTGTCCTCATGCTGGCCAGCACAAAGAACATGTCACCTTAACCCTTCTCCTGAGCCTTATGGTCTGGACCTCTGGCATCTCTGGTTAGTATCAGACCATGGTCCAGCGGTTAAAAGGGTTCTCCGGTTTAGAGAACTCATTGTCATACACCCTTTTATAAATTTCGGAATTCATAGTGGAGGGGGGCTTCTGTTCAGGGTCCTCATCTCTTGATGAAGAGCAATTACAATGATAGTCTCTGACTCTATTTCCCCCTGTGGCGGCGCTGCAGGGAAAATACACACGCACAAAAGACAGCCCTGTGGTGGAGAATCCCATGGGCCGGGGTGTCGCGAGATGGGGGGCAGAGAAAGCAGTCACTGACGGGCCCTGTGGCCTGAGGGGCCCAAACGCGCTTCTGCCACATAAGGAGATATCAGCATTGTAAGTGACACATGGGGGCTCAAGGGCCCATTTCACTTTTTGCACTAGGGCCCCGGAGGTTCAAGTTACACCTCTGCCCAGAGACACTATGCCTGTTAGAGGGACATTGCTAAAGATCGGCAAGCTCCTGTTTTACTGATAAGACACAGCAGAAAGTGACTTCACCCTAGTCAGGTAAGGGGCCGTTCACACGGCTGATTCTGGGACTGCTTGGAGCCGTACTGCGTGCCGTATTTGCGCTGCAGTACGGCTCCAATCCGTCCCAGTAATTACGGTAATCCATAGTTCTCATAGAGAACTGTGGAATCCGCCGGGCGGGGAGAAAGTGACATGCGCGGAATACGTGCCGTGGATAATGCAAGTCTATGGGGCCGGGGAGCTGCGCCCCCGCCCCGCCCCTTATTCAAGCCGTAATTGCGGGCGAAATCCGTCCCGCAAATACGGCTTTAATAAGCTGTGTGATCCAGCCCTAAAGCAGCTGGAGCAATGAGAGTAGAGAGAGGTGGTCGGTAACCTATGGAAGCTTGTGTACAGAAACAGGAGATAAGAACTGCTCTAGGGCTGAAAGAAAGCAGTATCAGAAAAGCAATGTATTTGGTAATAGTCTTCATTCAGCCTTGCCTGCAGGTTTAAAGCCAATCGCTATAGAAAGAAACCTATTTAAGACGCTGAGACCTGGACCTTACAATTTTGGACACCAGAAAGGAGACTCTATCCTAGAGGCAGGAAAGAAGGGTAATCCATCTAAACACACAATTCTGAAGAGCAGAGATGAGGGCTCTTACCCTCGTGACTATAGTATAGTAGACTATAGCATCCTATGTCTCAGTACATGTCTATAATGATATGAGAAGCACTGCAGCCTCTCCGCATTGACTGCTCTTGACTATGAGCACTTTGTCTACTGCACAAAACGCTTTTCTCCAGTGCCTGAATGACGCTTTGTGACTGGTGAATGCCCTGTGTTGTCTCTCCTCTAACTTGATAACCAGGACAATGAGCTCTGTGAGAGGTTCCCTAACACAACGGCTCTGTATCATGTTCTGACTGCTCTGTTGGTTCCACAGTTCCTGATCTTCCAGAGCTATGGGGTGTGATTCCTGGGTCTATGCTATATAGTCACCATTTTGGAACATTCACACTCTTTCGGAAGACTTGTCACCAAATTCTGGAACCTTGCGGTGCGATTGATAGTAGAGGTTGGCACTGGGGGTGTTGGCAGATATGATGGGCCCCCGCAATCAGTTCAGAGTTGGATGATGGGGGTTGAGGTAAGAGCTGTTTGTCAGGCAGATGAAGGCTCCTCCATACCAATTTTTTATGGGCATTGCTTCATATGCTGACATCGCCGTTGTGCCATGCCCTCCTCAATCAAATAATGAATGGGGGTGCTGGAAACCAGATACCAACCAATCAGGTAGTTACCGCACATATTTAAAGGGGTTGTCCAAGTGTGTGTGTGTTTTTTTTTTTTTTTTAATTTAACCCCTTAAGCCGAACGCCTAAAAAGTAGTTAATGACCAGAACATCATTTTAGTTTTTGCCTCCTTGCGTTTAAACAGTTGTAACTTTTTTATTTTTTCAATGACGCAGTTGGATGAGGCCTCGTTTTATTCGAGACGAGTTGTACTTTATGGGGGAATAGTTTAAGTTCACTTATAAATAATTGCAGAATTTCTTTTATTTATTTATTTTTTATTTTTTTTACACCATTCACATTTCACACTTAATAACTTTTTAGATTAATTCTACAGGTTATTACGGACGTGTGGAAACCTAATTGTATAGGTTTTTTTTTGTGTGTGTAATGTATGCACAATTATTTTTTATTAAATATTTATTTTAATTTTTTTTTACACTTTTTTTTTATGTTTTTTTTTTTTTTTTTTAATCCCATGAAGGGAGAACTGTTTTACAATTTTTTTTTTTTTTTTTTTTTTTTTTTTTTTTTACAGTAATGTAATAGCATGGTCAGTCAGTCATTTGGATCATGCTGAGTCCCTCTCTGCTGAGTCTCATCACTAGCAACGGAGTTTATCTAACTAAATGACAACATTCGACCATCTAGGATATGTTCGCGTATTGTATTTAGTCTCCTTTGTTTGTTAGATCAGATAACACTCAAGCGCTCAAGCTACCGGCAGTTCTGTGTCATGTGATGCCGTAATCCCTGCTATCAGAAAAGACAAATGGCATGGGAGAGCAGGTCAGTAACCTAGAGAAACCTGAGTGCATTCAGAGCTGATAAAATCACTTTTATCTCCTCAACAAGGAAAAATAAAAAAAGCAATATATTTGGAAAATGTCTTCATTTACTGTTCCCTACTTGTTGAAAACTAATCTCTGTAGTGAGACAACCCCTTTTTGGTCTGTCAGGGTTTGCTATTATTCGCATATACAAAAAACTCAGAAACCATGACACCAGGGTGAGCCGAGCATAAATGCATCCGTGTTTTGCAGTGATGACTGTGCATTTTTTTTAAATAAACAATTCTGTTTTCCCAGCACTATTTCTCCAATATAGAGGTTGAGAGAAGGGGAACATCTCTCCTTATGGAAAGCACCAGTTAAGGCGTGTAGTGTTTTGATTGCCTTTTAGCCCACTACTAAACATCCGCATATCACAAGGCATTATGGGAAAGGAGCTGGGAAGCTCACTGCGCCCTCTATTGATTGTAATAAATCCTCAATTTACTTCTGATTCACTGAATCTTTGAGAAGCAAAAAGGAATATTAGTCAAGCCAATATCGATCATCTACATACGACCGTTTCAGGGTTTTGCCCCTCATCAGTGTAGAGCAGAGCGATACTGGCTCGACTGGGTGGGAGGCAATGAGTGGCTGAGAGAAGGGGAACATCTCTCCTTATGGAGAGCGCCAGTTAAGGTGTGTAGTGTTTTGATTGCCTTTTAGCCCACTACTAAGCATCTGCATATCACAAGGCATTATGGGAAAGGAGCTGGGAAGCTCACTGCACCCTCTATGGGTTGTAACAAATCCTCAATATTCCTTTTTGCTTCTCAAAGATTCAGTGAATCAGAAGTAAATTGAGGATTTGTTACAACCAATAGAGGGCGCAGTGAGCTTCCCAGCTCCTTTCCTATAATGCCTTGTGATAACCAATGAAGAGGAAAACTGTAATGCAAACATGATAGGAAAAAGCTATTCTGTGGCTGAAGGAAACGCTGCATCCACTAACACTGGGCAACTCTCTGCTGCATTTTGCCAGCGGAAATATTTTCAGCCCAAGTTCATTGCAATATAACAGCATCCGTAGTAAATAACCACTGTGGCCAAGATGCAGCAGTTCTGTAAAATGTGAATGTAGCCTGGTTCCTGTGCTTTATATCCTCTTGTCATAGTGGGCAGAGAGGAATTGCAGCATTGATAAGTGGTGAGGCTCTATTTTAGTGCAGTTCTGACCAGAGGCCAATAAATCCTCTTTGAAGTCCAATATTGTGGGTCTAATTTATTAGTTTAAGCTGTGTGTGGGTTTGGTGCGATGCTGCAGCTATAGTGACTGGTACGATGTCCTCTGTATACAGGATAGTACTGGGATGTACTAACACTGTCGCGTGCACACATTGTCACATGGTTCGTAAATACCTGGAAATCCGTGATGTCATAAATTGTATATCTGGAACGATGAGAATCACCTCCCTTGGATTAGAGGGGGAATAGAGGTCAGTGTGTTGGGGGAATAGAGGTCAGTGTGTTGGGGGACGTCCATGTGACAAGCATTTCCAATAGGAAATTCACACAGACTATAGAGTTTAAAAAGCATCAAAATTCGACTGCAAAACCTTCTCCATAAACCTCAATTGAGGATCTGTGTTGTAGTCCAAACGACTCGGATTTCAAAACCGCCATTTTTTCAAAAACGTAGAACTAGCCCCAATCTTCTGCCTTATTTCACTCAGCCACTCATTGCCTCCCACCCAGTCAAGCCAGTATCGCTCTGCTCTACACTGATGAGGGGCGAAACCCCGAAACAGTCGTATGTAGATGAGCGATAGTGGCTTGACTAATATTCCTTTTTGCTTCTCAAAGATTCAGTGAATCAGAAGTAAATTACGGATTTGTTACAATCAATAGAGGGTGCAGTGAGCTTCCCAGCTCCTTTCCCATAATGCCTTGGGATATGCAGATTTTTAGTAGTGGGCTAAAAGGCAATCAAAACACTACACACCTTAACTGGTGCTCTCCATAAGAAGAGATGGTCCCCTTATTTCACTCAGAAAATGGTGAAAAATGTACTATTGAAGTCAATGGGCTTTCTGTGCGGATTTTGGCGCGTAAAACTCAATAGGATACAAAACAATTGGAAAACTGAATCCTAAAACCATGGCAAAAAAACGAAAACAGAGTTAAAAGTCCTCTGTTTTTTTGTGTAAAATAGTCGGCGGACAAGGCGGTTTTAGGTTTCTGAATCTGCCGAGTATTTTCTCCTGTGTTGCGTGGACGTTCCCCTAGGGTATGTTAACACGATGTACAGTACGCGTCGCAGTACATCATGTGTTTCGGGAGCTCGCGCTAATAAGCGCGCACTCCCGCGGCACAGGGGGCAGCGGCCCGCCGGCCCCATTGACATTCATTAATCGCGGCGCGTATCCGCCACGAATAACTGACATGTCACTTATCTATCGATCGTATTGTACGAGCGGGGAGAGGAGGCGTAATCCATTACAGCGCAAATATGCGGCGAAATGCTTGACGAAATTACGCCGTGTGAACATACCCTTAGGCTACGTCTGTGCGTCAATTGTAAACTACCTTTGGATTGTGTTGTAGTATTTAATACAGTATTTTACAATCCGTTCTTGTTTTTTTTTTACCTTGTTTTTTGCACAGATTTTGCGGTTGGATTTCGGCAGGCCCATTAACATTGAACACTACTATACTCCGCCATTTTTAAGTGGAAATGTTTCAGATTATAGAACATGTTCTGAGTTTTTTGAATGGATTTCGGATTAGAAGTCCCACTTCAAAAAATCCGAGCTGTGTAGACTACAGCTCGGAATTTCTAGTGAGGTCTATGGGGATGATTTCTATTTGGATTTTTGTGGACTCTTAATACTGAATCCGCTTAAAAATCTGACAGTAAACCAGTGCTGTGTAGACGTAGCCTTGCGTTATGTTTACACGGTGTATTTGTGGGGTGTAATTTGACGCGTAATTGCGCTGCGATATGTCCCTCAAATGCAGTAATTCAAAGCTCTCATTGAGTGGGAGCACTTTAGAAGTATGCGCTGTCCAGCGAGTACTTCTGAAGCAGCAGGCATATAGCAGCACGCACAGTACACGCCGACATACGCCTGTGCAATATACTGTGTGAACATACCCTTAATTGCGGGGCGGAATTACGCCGTGTGGGCGGAGCGGGGGGCGGCACCTCGCCGACCCATAGACTTGCATTACTAGTGGCGTAGTAAATGACATGTCTCTTCTCTCCCCGCTCGCCATATTTCGCCATATTTCGGGAGAGGAGACCTAATCCATAGTTCTCTATGAGATCTGTGGATTACCGTAATGACTGGGACGTATTTCAGCCATAATTCGCACAGTACGCCGCAAATTACGGGCTGAAATACGTGCCCAAATAAGCCGTGTGAACATGGCCTTACAGTGAGGACTCTGATCCAAATTACCCAAATAATTCTGAGTGCCTGTACTGCTCATGTGATGTTCTACTCCTTATTACCGTGGTGTTTCCTAGAATTTTTTTATCTGTGGGTCAGCTAAAATTTATGTTAATGGTTTTGCACCATTGCATAGATTCTGTTTTCTTCATTGTCTTCTAGCTTTATGTTTTGTTGCCGGTAGATGCAGCTGATTGCCACTTCAGTAGTCGCGTGCAGCCTTTTCCAGATTCTGGCCATACATATGCAGTGCACATGCAGAATATAAAAAGGCTGAACTCTTGTCTATGGAAATAGTAAAATCATTTACTACTTGTACAGAATTGCTACTGTGGTTACCCATCTGCTAATAGAGTGCAGACATGAGGAGCAGTGTGAGGGAGTGCCCACCTGTTTTTTTTGCCTGTGGCTATTCCTGACATTACTGCTTTAGTACATGGAATAACAATTCTGGAGCATCTTTTCTTAAATCTGTATGTTTTGTGGTTCTTCTGTTATTCCTGCTAGAAATTCATTACCAATATGTCAGATGGGTGTTACCAGTTGGGGCTGTGTCCAGTCAGTGCTGACAGGCTGTGTGCAGGGACACGCCTCCTTGAAAAGTTGACGGATTCAGTAATGCATTTCTAGAAAGAAAAACAGAGGGACAGCACAACATAGAGATATAAGAGAAGAGGCGCCAGAATTGTTATTTCATAGGGAACACAAGGATTTACTAAAATAGTAATGTCAGGAGATGTCGCAGGTCCTTTTTCAGGGCTGGAGATGCCACGGGTGAGTTCACACGGTGTTTAGCGGCGCGTACCTGTGTGCGCCGTTATACGCCTGTTGTTGAAAGTTCGCACTGGCCAGTGCATACTTTTAAGGGTATGTTCATACGATGTACAGTACGTGCTGCAGTACATTGTGTGTTTCGGGAGCTCGCGCTAATACTCCCGTGGAATGAGGGTGGGGGCCTATTTACATTCATTACTTGTGGCGCGTATTTGCCGCGGATAATTGACATGTCGCTTATCTCCCTGTGCGTACAATACGATCGTATTGTACGAGTGGGGAGCAGAGGCGTAATCCATAGTTCTCTATGAGAACTGTGGATTACCGTAATTATGGGGCGCATTTCTCCACGTATTAAGCGCAGTACACAGCGAAATGCGCCCCAAAATAAGCCGTGTGAATATATCCTAATCCCCGGTTCACACGGCTTATTCAAGCCGGAATTGCGAGCCGGATTACGCTCGCAATTCCGGCTTGAACAAGGGGCGGTGCCCGCCGGCCCCATAGACTTGCATTATCCACGGTGCGTATTGCGCCTTGATAATGTGCATGTCACTTTCTCCCCCGCTGCGGATTCGCCGAGCGGGTAAGAGCGACAGAATCCACTGTTCTCTATGAGAACTGTGGAATACCGTAATGACAGGGACGGATTGGAACCGTACTGAAGCGCAAGTACGGCGGCAATCCGCGCCGAAATAAGCCGTGTGAACACGGCCTAACAGCGCTCCAGCCCGACTCCCATTCACCTTCACTTTCCCTGGCGTGCAAGTGCTCGAAACAAGTGACATGTCACTTCTTTTTATGGTTGCACACTGTGGGAAATCATTGGCTTGTCATAGCACTCAATGATTTTACTGTATTGGAGCGTACTTCGGGTGTGAACATACCCCAAGGGTGGAGGGATCAGTATGGATTACCTCATACTGACTGACAGTACTGACTTTGCTACTTACAAATACTTAGTAGAACCAATGCCTATTTATAGTCTTGGTAAAGTGGGTCAAATTAACTAACAATGCAGCTTGCACCCCAGAGGTTCTCCTGTGCTTGTTTTTGGGATGTCTGTTCACAAGTCCATGTAGTAAAACTGAAGAACTGTACACGTGGGACTGGTAAGACATCAAATACTCGTGAGCTACAGGTTACCTGAGCTAAGAGAATTAATTTTTTATGTGAATCTAAAGCCAATTATTTTCTTAGTAGCATACAGCGTGCAGCTTCTGTAGGAGCCTCTTTGGAATGAAATGCTGTTGTCCTTTATTTGATGACTGTATTTAACATTTAGTATATGGCCTATTATTATTATTTTTTTCATGGATTATGAGGCGAATGTGAATATACCCTTTAGGCCCCTGCACATGGTTGTATTCAGGATTGGTGTCACACAGAATCTGAATATGGCGACTTGAGGATTCTGTTGTCCCCGAAAAGAAAGGGCGACATGTCCGAAAAGTGGCGTAACCACGCCAGTTTCAGGCACATTAAATCGGTGTAAAGTGCGCCTGAAAGTCCAAAACTTTCTAAAAACTGGTGTCAGGTATACCTTGCATAGAAAGCTTAAAGGGGTTTTGCCACGATGTAATGTTGACGTGGGATCCTCCAAAATGGGTATTTAATCACTTTTCTAAATATATGCGATTACAAAAATTGCAGTCTGAGAGAGCTACAGCCCTCCTTACATGCCCTTGGTTACTTCATGACGGACGGAATGTGTGCTTCTCAATGTGAAGGGGGAGGGTTTTTCTCCGCTCATCGTGGAGAAAAGCCGCCCCCCCTCCACCCACCTTGCAGCCGTGGGGACATGCGCAAAACAGGACAAATACCGGCCGGCAAACTGGCCGTGTGAACGCACCCTTAGGCTATGTTCACACGGCTTAACTGCGGGACGTAATTACGTCCCGCAATTATGCCGTGTGGGCGGGGCAGGAGCGGGGGGCCGGCACCTCGCCGGCCCACAGACTTGCATTACCAGCGGCGCGTATACGCCGCTGGTAATTCACATGTCACTTATCTCCCCCCGCGGCGGATTCGCCGAGCAGGGAGAGGAGACGTAATCCATGGGACGTTTTCAGCCCGTAATTTGCCCACTTCGGTGCGTAATTACGGACAGAAATACAGCCCATTTTAAGCCGTGTGAACATAGCCTAAGGGTTTACTCTGTGTTGCCATTTGTGCTGGGAAAATTTTTTTTTTTTTCGGGGGAATCCCCACCCACGAGCTTAGTAAAGTTGATGCAGTGATTTTTACTACGGGTAATGGAAGTTTTTTTCTATGATATTTGCTGCATAGACGTATTGGGTTTATAAGATCCATTTCTGGGATACTTAGGGGCCGTTCACACGGATTATTCTGGGACTGATTCTAGCCGTACTGCGCGCTGTATTTGCGCTCCAATACGGCTGGAATCCGTCCCAGTCATTACAGTAAATCCACAGTTCTCATAGAGAACTATGGATTCCGTTTCCTCTCCCTGCTCGGCGAATCCGCCGGGCGGGGAGAAAGAGACATGTCAATTATTCACGGCGTGTACGCACCGTGAACAATGACTTCTATGGGACCGGCGAGCTGCCGGCCCCCCGCCCCCGCTGCACGGCTGCCGGCGTAATTGCGGGGCGAATTCCGTCCCGCAATTATGTCGGCTTTAAGCCGTGTGAACTAGACCTCAATGATATATATGTTTATAATACGATTACTATTTATCCCAAGTGCTTGTCTTTCTGCTATTTGCGTGCTGTTGCCCCTTTATGTAGATTTATGTATGTAATTATTATTTAGGGTAATTTTTTATATATATTTTAAATCTATTGATAATCAAATTATACGAATTTTATAATTCTGGGTGCTAAGTTCTCTTTTTCTTGTGTTTTGCGTTATAATTTGAGTGGTGACATTGCCCAGTGATTGATCTGGGAGGTGTTGGATATTCCTTAAACCTGGCCCAATGTATTGTCCTGGAGACTTTTTTGTGTTAATTAATAGGAGTAGGATCATGTTAGTTAACAGATTATTTTATTTAGTTTTTTATTATATATTTTTCAAACCTTTTAAATAAGTGTGATTTATTATAACAAAATAGCATAATAAAAACTTGTGATACAAGAGGGCCTGCTTTGTTAGTACAGATCTGCGGCTTGGGTTGTGTTCAATCTCCAAACATAGCTCTAGGAGTAAATCCCCACTATACACCATTATCGGTGTTTAGCAACATGTTATAGTACCCTGACATTGGCCAAAATTACACTCTTTTGGTCTCTGTCAGGGTGGTACGTGCTCAGATACTATTGTCCTAACTGCAGCAGTGGTAGAGGACAAAAAATATATGCTGTCTGCTATTTTTTTGCTTTTTTTTTTTTTTTTTAACCATTGTGGCTGATGCCTGGCTTTTGCTATGGAATAGCTATACAACGGCAAATATCAGAGGTGTATGTCTGGTAATATTCCTGCTGTATACATCTGGTGTATGGCTATAGCATTGTGTGAAGAGAACCATATCTGTATCAGCAGTTCGGGTCCCAAGAGCCAAAATGTGCTTCTAGAGGGTTATTGTTTTTGCTGTATATGTGAGTTTCAATCTTTGCTCCCAGTGAAATTAAGAGGAGTTAAAGGGATTTTCCTAGAACAGGTTTTCACAGGCATCTTGAACCTTCTCTCTCTTACAGTGTAAGAGAGAATGTATAAGGCTGTGTTATATGGGTGGCGGAGCAGAGTGTATGGATATGTTCACACTATGTAGTCCTATCGATATGTTTAGCGGCTATGTCAGGAGCTGAACTTGCACCATTAACGTAGTGTCTACCTAGCCTTAAAGTTGGTTCACAGATTGCGTTTTTTTTAATTACCCCCAATTTCACCTGTGTTCCACGTTAGAGTTAGGCCTCGTTCACACAACTGTTTAGGCCGCGGGTTCCGCGGCCAAATCGCGTCTAGTTTATTAACCTGGTTTCCTATGGGAAACCGCGTTAATATTCGCACTCCGCGGGTTTGGCCGCGGCTCTGGGTGGTGCACGGCTGGGACGCGGCTCGCGCCGCGGTTTGACCCCTGCTATTAATTTGCATGGGGGCAAACCCTCGGCGCAAGCCGCGCCCCAAACCATGCCCCTCCCGCGGCGAGACCACGCCGGGAGATGCGAGTTTGCGGCGCGGCTCGACGAGGTTTTTGCCGCGGCGAAACCCACGGCCAAAACCGTCGTGTGAACGAGGCCTTAAAGGGGTTTTGCCAAGAAGTAAGTTCGTTACCTGTCATCTGCTCATTAGAAAAGATAAACACAGAACCGCTGAGTCAGGAGGGAGAGGGCGGGGGTCTGAGCAGAGATGCAGTGGGAGGGATCGTCTGAAATGTGTACTAAAATAATTACATTAGAACCAGTAGATTCTCTATACAAAAGACACAGAATCTTTCACCACAGCCCCTTGCAAGCTCCTTCATGTTCCCTGTCATCAGATAAGAAGTGCAAACACACAAGCGCGGCCAGATCAGCTCATCAGCTCCTCTGGCGTGTCTAATGTAAACTTTCAGGAAACTAAGAGGGAATGAGCAATGCTGTAGCTCTCACAGGCTTCACTTTTTGTAATCCCATATATTTCGAAAAGTGATTAAATACCAATTTTTGAGGATCCCACATCAACATTACATCGTGGCAAAACCCCTTTAAAGGGATTTTTCTCACCACATTGATTAGCTTTAAACATGTAGGCAAAAGTAAATAAGGAGCATTACCAAATACACTGCTGTTCTAATGTTGCTTTGTTTAGAAACCAGAGAAGCTTTTATCTACTGCTTGTTTACACAAGCTTTTCCATTTCTCTCTGCTCTCATTGTTGCAGCAGCTTATCCGACCATGGTGATGTCACTCCCTGCTGTGTCTTATCAGTAAACAGGAGCTTGTTTAACTATGTTCCTGACAAATCTTAACCCTTTAGAGCCCTGTAGCCTTGTGCACTACAGTTTATAAACCTCCTGCACTTAGGTCACCGTAACAGGCTCAGCTAGGATTAGCAGAGCTGATATGCTAATCACTGCAATAGAACCACCCACAGCCCAAACAGTAAGTGTGAGTCTGACGCTGCCTGTGAAGAGCAGGTTCTGTGAAACAGCATGGTGACATCACCCCTTTAATTGCCTTATTAATGAGACCCGTCCTCGTGCAGCTTCTTACTAGGAATTTACACATTATTCTATTCGTAGACCGGAGAGGGGGTGGGTGCGTGTGAAGGTGCGGATGGGGGAAATTTTCGGTGATAATAAGGACAGAGGCTGGCTTGTGCGTTATCACAGGGATTAGTCAGGGTGACTTCTATTAAGAGCTGTGCGAGGGAAGGAGGCGAATCTATAGCTGGAACAGGCAGAGAGACTCAAGTAAACCAGAGCTTAGGGAATACAGAAATTAAATGGCTTGATGAGAAATCTGTGTTCGTTCATCAGACACTTTCTTTTTGTGCAGCGTCTCAGGGGGTATGTGCTAAAGCAAATGCTATTTTAAAGGGTAAATATGCTCGCAAAATGAAGATATAGCCGGCATACTTCTGCAGAGGCTCCGAGCTGCTGTGATCCCTATCATCTCATTACAAGCATTAGCAAATATTATATTACACATAATATGGCAAACAGTTCTAGCATAGACGGAAATGATTTGCAGTATTTGAACATGGTCATATGTAGTATACGATGGTACCATGTGCTTTTCTGGTATGTAGAGGACAATTCCTTGTGTCATATAAAGGGACACTTCCCTCAGAAAAGGGTATTCTTGTTAAAATCACTAATTCTAGAAAACTATTTTTGGAGGAATTTGTGGCAGTAAGTTGTTTTTTAAAAAAATGTTTTATTTCAGCAGGCCTCTGCAGTTACAGACTACATATAAAATGTCGCCTTTCACTAGCTGTGATAGTAGAGATAAAACTCCTGAATGGCAGGGCAGACTAATCTCAGTTTACTGTTGGTGCTAATCTCAGTTTATCTGCATATAGTCTCATTACAAATTGTAGGTAATGACACAATGAATGTGAGGGCCACATCCAGGGCTGTGGAGTCGGCAAGCCAAAGCCCCAACTCCGACTCCTCAATTTCCCAAACCTCCGACTCCTGACTCCCTCATACGGCGCATGTTTAAGTGATAACTTTACTGTAGTAAAATGGTAACATCAGGCTGTTCATCACCTTATGATACAATCATCAAGCTATTTAGGTAGAACAGACACTGACAAGCAAAAGGCTAACAATGTTTTGATCTTTTGACCACTTGTGGGTAGAGTTGAAGAAAAAGCTGTATTTGTATCCAAGCCAGTCTGGCACCAACATTGGGAATGTGTAGAAGAGACTGGGATCAGATTTTGGTCAAGATATGCTTGAATCTGATTCAGAGCCCAGAAGGTTTCAAACAGTGATAAAAACCAAAGGCAGATTTCCCAAATTCTAACAAAATAAAAAAAATTAACTTTTTGATTTTTGGGAACCCAAAACAGTAACAATGAAAGTTAAGGAAAAAATTTCTGCAAAACTAAGCAGATGAAAAAACCCCCTGCAAGCAAATTTATGTATAAGGGGGTTTTAAAAATGACTGAAATAAAAAATTACAAGTAGCCTTTTTTTAAAAAAGTTGAAAGGGGGATTGAAAGTTTTTGGACCCTGAAATTTCCAAAACAATTTCCCAAAACATTGTTCCCCTTTTGCTTGTCAGTAAAAAAAATATATTTTTTGGGATATAAAATTTTTGAACCCCAAAAAAATTTTGTAAAATATTTTTAAAAAACACACGGGAACTTTGTGGTTTGGTTTTTGAGCAATAGTATTGCCCCCAAACCAGATCCTTTTTAAAGACCCAAATGTGATTTTAAATTATTTCCAGGCAAAAAGAAGGGCCTTTTTTAAAATAATTTGGGGGGGGGGGGGGAAAAGCGGTGACCACGGGCCCCAACTTCTTTTAAAAATTGTCGGGGTATAAAGGAATTGCCTCACCCACAGTCATTTTTTGAGGAAGGTTTAAAATTTTCCCTACTTTTTTTAAAGGGCGGGAAAAAAAATTTTTTTGCTGGAATTGTTTGCCCTGGGAGAAAAAAATTTTTTCCCCCCTGGGGCAGCACTTTGCCTGCCCCATGTAAATAAATTAAACACCCTCATGTAAATGAGGCTAAAGGGATATGGGGCAGCGCCCCGGCCGGGAACCCAATTCCTCTTGCTTTTTGGCATCGAACTTTTGGCCCAAATTATTTTTTTTTTTAAAAGTAAACCCATTTTATAACGACTCCGACCCTGAAAAATAGGCACCGGCTCCGCCCGAACCACGGGGCCGGGCAAAATCAGCATTAGGGTTTGGGCATAAAAGGGCCGTGGTTTTAAACTTTTAAAACTTTTTAAAGCGTATTCTTGTGAAAACTTTTAGCTTTTCCCGTTGGGGCCCCCATAAAATTAAGTTGCGGGCCCCAAATTCAGGCGCGGGGGCCTTATTTGCTGTGGATTTGGCTGAAAGGGCAATGAAAAAGAGCTTACATGAGAGGAAAAATAGGTTAATCTTTTTGGAAATGAGGGTTATTTTTCCGCTTTTTTCAAAATTAGCTCCTGCTAATAATATTTAAAAAGGGGTTTTTCCCCAAACAAAAAAAAAATTTGACGTTTTAACTTTTAAATCAAATAATAAAAAAATTTTCCCCCTTTCCTTTAAATCTTAAAAATTCTCAATTAAACCCCTTTTTTGGTTTTAGCTGCTCCCTTTTAGTAAACCGTATATAACCCTTTTTCTTCGGGGGCCCCCAAAACCATGCCCAGAAATTACCTCCCCTCTCGGGCAGTGACAGCCCAGTCGGGTTCCCCCCTCCCTTAGTAATCACACACACTCACTGCTGAGCGATTTTGGTTTTAAAACCCCCAAGGTACTTTTCATTCTTAACCCCTGCCCTCTTTATGGCCCCCTTTTTAATTATTTTAAACGTCCCAAATAAAAAAAAAGAAAAAGAAACCAAATCGGGAATGTGCTTTTAAAAAAAAAAAAATCCACATAATTGGTTCCTGCGGGGTATTTAAAACCTAGGCCCCCAAATGCTGAAAGGCAGAAGGGCTAACCACTCGCTACAGTGTGCTGTCACAGGTTTACCAAAACGCCCTTTGTTTGACTAAAGTGAGCACATGTGGGGAAAGGAAAAGGGGATGTAAAACTGCTGAGTAAGATATGGTTCAAAAAATTGTACATGCCCCCTTTTGAACACATGAAAGTAAAGCGGGACAAAACCGGGCATGAAATGTTTTCTGGAAAAAAACCCCTTTAACTCTCAGTGGGCCTGGAAAAAAAACCCTCGTTTCCCCTTTTTAATGTTATCTGCGCTCAAGGGGAAAAAGTTAAAGAGAAAGCCAGAAAGCCCAATGCATGGGGGAACTTTAAAAATAACTATAAAAAAAAATAAGCAATTTTTTTTTTTTTTTTTTAAATTTTCCCAATAATTTCCATATTTTTTTTTTTTTTTTATGGTGTGCCCCTTTTAAAATGGTCCTACTTTTGGTATTAAATAGCCTTGTGGGATCAAATAGGGTTCAATTTTTAAATTTTGTTATGTATTGTACCGCAATATAGCCCTGATTTTCTATGTAGGTACAAAAAACTTGTGACCTATTCCATTGCTTGCTTGTTCTAGAGGTAAAAAAACCGTCATAATGGGGCTTTTTTAAAAAGTTTTTTGTGAACTGAAAAAAGTTTTTTCACAAAAAAAAATTAAATGTTTTTTTTTGAAAGGGCTGATACTTTTTTGGGAAACCCAGCTTAAAAAAAAATGCATACTTTAAAAAAATAATAAAGTGTGGTTTTTACTGCAATGTTTTTTTGATTTTTATTTAAAATTTTCCTTCTTTGCATACATTTTTCATAAAGTTTAGAAACACAACAAAAATGCAATATGGGAATCCAGCCTAACAGGACTGCAGTAATCGGACCTTCTTTGGTTCTTCTAAAGGTGCATTGCTTGTGGCTGAAACAAGAGCTGCATAGCAGGACCTACATGCAGTTTTAGGCTACACTACCGTTCAAAAGTTTGGGGTCACCCAGACAATTTTGTGTTTTCCCTGATACTTTTAGGGCGCATCCCCACGGATGCAAATGGGTTGGGTTTGCCGGCCCGGTATTTGCCCCTTTTTTGGGGCCTCCCCCCTGGGGGGGGGGACGGTTTTCTCCCCCTGAGCGGAAAAAAACCCCCCCCCAACCCTTGAGAAGCACAGATTCCACCAAAACGGAGGGAATCTGGTTGCTAAATCCCAAAAAACCGCCAAGGGAAAAACCCCTTGCGTGGGGTGCTGAGGGTTTTTCCATAGAGCAAAATTGTGCTCTTTTTCGGACGGTTTTCAGGCGGCTGAAAAAAAAAACCCGGCTAAAAAACCGGCCGAAAACCTTGCCGTGGGGGACACCCCATTATCAAATGATTTTTCAAATTAAAGTATAGTCCCGACATGACAAGGTTAGAAATAATATTTTTTTTTGAAATAATAATTTTTCTTCAAACTTTGCTTTCGTCAGAGAATGCTCCCTCGCAGCAAAATTCCCGATTGCAGACCCCTTGGGATTCTACTTTAATTTGCTGAGGTAATCTGGGGAAATTTCACCCCGGGTCCGAACCCCCCCAAAGTTGATTGGCTTGATGGCCCCCTTTTTCTACTTTTGGTCAAGCGCTCCCACAACAGCTCAATGGGGTTTAATCCGGCTCGCTGGCCCCTCCATTACAGATAGATACCCGCTGCCTGCTTCTTCCCCAAATAGTTTGATTTTGGAGGGGGGCTTTGGGTCTTGCCTGTTGCGGATGAAAATTGCTCCAATCAAGCGCTGTCAAAGGGTTTATGGCTTACAAAAGATGTAGCCTTCCTTCCCTTTTTCCACAAACCCTTTTACCGAAACCCCCAAATCCTCCCCCCCCCCAAAACCTTTTCCCCCGCACCAAAAAAAACCCCCCCAAACCCCAAAAAAACCCCCCCACATACCCAAACCATGCTTGACAGATGGGGTCAGCCTCTTCCAGCATTTTTCATTGTTCTGTTCTCCCCAAAAATTTTCGTGTATCCAAACACCCAAAAATTCGATTCGTCCTTAACCTTTTTCCCCATCTTTCTGTCCAATGTCGTGTTCTTTAGCCCTATTAATCTTTTTTCCC